>PVKH010017383.1:0-15432 GCA_004027955.1 Chaetophractus vellerosus | reverse complement strand
GACGCACCGAGACCAGTCACCGTGCAGGCGGCTTTGCCCCGCTTGTGGGCGGCTTCTGCTTCCATTCACGGCTGGCTCCGCTTCAGTTCGCGGGTGGCTGGCTGCGCTCCATTCGCAGGTGACCTGCCCCGCCCATGGCGGCTTTTGCCCTGTCCGTGGCAGCTTTTTGCCCTGCCCACAGCGGCTCTGGCCCGCCCATGGCGGCTTGCCCTTCTCAAGGCGGTCTGCCCGCTAGGAGAGGTCCCCGGGAACCGAACCCGGGACCTCCCATGTGGTATACCGGCGCCCTATCCACTGGGCTATACGGCTGCCCCCCCCTTGTCTTTTTAAAAAAATGTTTTGTTTTTGTTTTATTTTAATTAATTAATTAATTAATTAATTAATTAATTTTCCCTTGTCTTTTAAAACAGAGCCTCTGAAACTGTCTTTGGTAAAGGATCAGCTTTTTTTTCCCCCAATCATTGCATACTCATATTTTTTGTAGACTATCCTGCTCATGTGCTTGGATGTCATAGCAATGTTAAATTGCTCTCAATTTGTGTCCATCTCATCATTATCTCATCATGAGGCAGTAAAAAAAAAAAAGTTTGTAGACTGGTTCTGATCTATGGACCACACTTTGAGTAGCACTGTTCCAAAGCATCTCAAATTAGTACAGGATGAAGAAAAATTAATTTGATAACAGTCCTGTTGGAGATATATAACACTGCTCCAGGGCATTCTGCTCTCTTTTCAGTGATTCTGCTAGTCTTACTGCCTTGAGAAACAGGGCACACTCTGCTGTAAATACATATATCTTACTATAAAATCAGCTCCCTATAGCATGTCACCGATTATAGAAACTTGCCGTTCAGCTAACCCGAAACTATTCTCTAATCAGTACATCACCAGGACCAGCAAGTCTTTACTATTTGTTCACTCTGCCTCTAACATTTGCCCTCCTTTTCTATTGCCATCAACCCTGTTCATGGCCATAGAATCATGACTCCTGGACTATTAGAAAGGCCATCTTTTTTTTTTTTTTTAAAGATTTATTTATTTTATTACATATCTCCCCTTCCCCCCCGTTGCGGCGACGCGCCGAGACTTGGTCACTGCGCAGGCGCGGCTTTCCCCGCTTGTGGGCGGTCTCTGCTTCTATTCACGGCCGGCTCTTGCTTCAGTTCGCGGGTGGCTGCCTACGCTCCATTCGCGGGTGACCTGCCCTGCCCGTGGCGGCTTTTGCCCTGTCCGTGGCAGCTTTTTGCCCTGCCCACAGCGGCTCTGGCCCACCCATGGTGGCTTGCCATTCTCAAGGTGGTCTGCCCGCTAGGAGAGGTCCCCGGGAACCGAACCCGGGGCCTCCCATGTGGTATGCCGGCGCCCTATCCACTGGGCTATCGAGCCGGCCCCAGAAAGGCCATCTTGATAGTGTCCTTGCACCCAGTATCTGCTTCCTTTTCTTTTTCCACATTTAGAAAATGAGGTGAGAAGTGACTTATTTTAAGGTGTTCTCTGACAGTAACATTCTGTGACTTATCCCTTGTTCTTGTTGATTCTGACCCTAATCTGCCCCAAATATCTTATCCTAAGTTTCACATTAGACTTTTTGCCAAAAAAGAAAAGAAGAGAAAAGAAAAAAGAAAAAATTTTTTTTAAAAAAATGAGTTAAGTATAAAAAGGAAATACAGCCTGGAGGAGCAGCTCAGATTAGAAAGGCACCACCAAGCCCAATATGCTGACAAGCCAGAATCTATAACCTTGACTGATCTGCATTGGTGTTCCTTGTTTTTTCCATCTGGTACTATAACCCTCAGAAGGTAACTGATAGTTCTGTACTCTTGTGTGATAGTTCAGTTCATGTGTCAACCCGGCCAGCTTATGGTGTCCAGTTGTTGGGTCAAGCAACCACTGGCCTGATTGTTACTGTGAAGCTATTTTTTAAATTTAAATCATCAGTAACTTGATTGCATCTATGGTTTGTTACATCTACAATCAACTGAGGAGATTGCCTTCAGCAATGATAGGCAGTTCATCAATCCGCTGAAGGCCTTAAAAGGAGAAGTGATGACGTCAGCAATCAGAAGGGAAAATTTCCATCTCTGCTTCAGACAGCCAGCTTCTTCTGGGGAATTCACTGAAAACCTTCATCAGCGTTCCCAGCTTGCAGCCTGCCCTATGGGATTTGGGCTTGTCTATTACCACTGTCACGTGAGCCAATTCCTATAATTATATGTGTATATAATTATAAACATATATACGTACATCCTGTTGGTTCTGTTTCCCTAGTACAGAACCATCTAGGAAGGCAACCCCTAAAAGTAATGAGAGGGAAGCAGCTGTGGCTCGGTTGGTTGGGCTCCCATTGACCATATGGGAGGCCCCGGGTTCGATTCCTGGGGCCTCCTGGTGAAGGCAAGCCGGCCCGCAAGCCGGCCCGTGCCTCACAGTGAGCTGGTGCAGCAAGATGATGCAGCAAGGGGAGACAAGCAGACACAGAAAAACACGAAGCTAATGTACAAAGCGAGCACAAGCAGTAAGGGGGGGATAATAAATAAATAAAAATAAATCTTAAAAAAAAAAGTAATGAGAAATAATAGTGAGAATAATATGGAAATTATGAAAAAGCACAAATTTAAATCCAGCTTGAAGAGTAAAAGTAATAAATTCTGTAATTAATATAACTTCATGGGTTTTTAAAAAGTTGTTAGATTCCTATATAATATTTAAGAAAAGCTGATATAGTAGACTTGTGATTTAATTAATTATAAAAATGCGACCATATGTTTCAATAAATAAGTAATTAATGTTAAATTTTAATTTATTTACATTTACTACCTAATAAGAACTCATGTTTAAATATTTAGTATAGTAAATTAGTATTAAGCAAAGTGTGTGTAAAAGTGAGAGTTCCTTTCCATGAAAAGCTCCAGGACACTGGAAACTCCATTAGCACTCCCCTTGTCTAACCTTAAGGAAGTAAGCCATGTAGTGTTACAGAAGCACTGGGGGGGAGAGGGGGAGAAGGAGAGGATAAAGACCAGTTCTTTGCAGTGAAGATGGTTTCTGACCTGATGTGCAGTGCACTTTTCATGAAATGTGGTGGAGGCAGTTCTGAGACTGAAAGGGACTTGAGACCCACTCTCACACAGCACTCTGGGAGAAGGAAGAAAATCCTGGGGGCAACTCAGGGATGCCTGGGGACTGAACACCAAGTGTCATCATTTTGGAAATAAAAGATACTCTTTCTGGAGCTTGGCATGAAGGGTGTAGAAGTTACTGCCTGCAAATCACTTATGCAGGTATTAACAGCATCTCAGAATTATGAGAATGGACTGAAGACCAGAGTCCTTTCACTCGATTTAAAAAATTGTATATGGTGCCCTAGATGTTTTATGATCCTAGAGATGGGGAGGAGCCCACCTGCCCCACCTCCACTCCAGTACATAATCAACTGAACAAAATGGGTACGTTTCTCAACAATTCTGATGATTGGAAGTTAGAGCCAAATATATCTAATTTAGAAAAATAAAGAAAATGATGTTTTTTTTAAATCTAGTATTGTAAAGCAGATTCACATCCTTTACAAATGTAGTGGAGCCTAGTGTACTTTGACTCAGCCTGAGCTATTCAGGGCCTGTGGAATGTGGGATTCTTCCTTCCTGGCGTTCATGTCCACACTTGAAAGGAGACATGAAAAGGATCACCAGGGGAGGCAGGTGGAGGTGAAGTCCAGTAAGGAGGCTTAAGCCAAAGAATGTGAACTAGAACTCAGCCCTCCATTTCTATGGTCTAGGAAACAAAAGTCTACACTTAAATCCCCTTTTCTTGCTTCAAGAAAAGGAAACTTTCTATGATAATGCAATTTGTTTTGTCCTGAGAAATTCTAAAGTACTCTCAAGAAATCAAGCCAGAGCTTGCTCAATATAGTACAAGCCCTGTTTTACTTAAAATTATTTTCTCTGTGATAATCTTGTTACACATATATTTTATTTTTCTCTACAAACCTAAGATAGTAAGATTGTAAATATTTTCATTAAAGTTCTAACAAAAAATGGAGTAGACAGACAGGAAATTCAGGTTAAAATTTTTTTTTTATATTTGTACTCTTATTTGTAAAGTTCGTGGGTTGAGCATTATCAGTGTTATTTTAAAATTTCTTATAGATATATCGATTGTGGTTTTTACCTTATGGTATTCCAAGGGTTTCCAGGAGATTGATCTTTTAACTTATGTTCCTTATTTTTATAGTGTGCCAACATGTGTTTTTCCCCTCGGTAAAGAGTTGGTGAAGGACCTTCAACCTTCATGGGAAGGAGGTTGGGTTTATGCCATTGGTACCTAACAGAATGTCAAAGGTTTGAGTAAGGAAAATGGCACGACCACGGTTATTTTATTTTCCAAGTTTTAAAAAATTATAGAAGTAATCCACGTTCACAATAAAAAGAAATCAAACAGTATAAAAGTGCTGTCCATAGGTACCTACTATTAATAGTTGGGTGTATAACATATTCTTGTTTTAATTTCACATTGGTGTTCTCAGGTGCAGTGATTTAATATATGCAGATTCTTTGGTCACATTTATGCAAGAAAGAAAAAAGAAAACAACAAAAAAGGATTTCAGTTAGGGAAAATGAAGCAATGTAATTTGAAAATACTGGATAAACATCTTAAATCTATCTTGTTATACATAACGGCCCCATTTATTCTTCAAAAAGAGAAGCATGTAAAATCTTAATGAAAAATTAAAGAAAGTATGCTTAATGAACTAGAAAATAGCCTAATATTTTAATGGGCACTATAAAGTAAGTTCAACTGTATGTGAAAAATGAGGTAAAAATAATGAAGGATAAAGCTCTAGGTTTCTCCCCTGCCCCCCGCCCCCCCATCTGTGACCATATCAAGTATCGAACTTTCATGTTAGTATGCATTAGGGAAACATTTTCCTTTTTTATATACATTAACCTAAAAGTACCTATTATGGATCGTTAGGATATCACATGGCCCTGTGGACTACAGATATACATAAAGGAATGCAGCAGGACGGAATGGGGCCTACCTAGACAGAGATCACTAGACTCTTGAGTTCTAGGAAGGAAAAGGTCACATCAATTTGTCTTGTAGTTTTATCCCCAGTGCCCAGTATGGTGCCTGGCCTACAGCAAGTTCCTAATAAATATTGGTCAAATAAATAATAGTAGTAATAGCTAGCAATTTATTGAGTGCTTTTTATGTATCAGGCACTGTTCTAAGTACAGCCTTATTTCATACAATCTTCACAAATATCCACAAATGTCTTCATAGGATACTAGTATGTTCATTCTCTGTAGGGTAATGGTTAAGAGTTGCACCTGTGGAATTATGACAATTGTCTAAATTTTAGGTTTCTCCTGAATTCAGCCTCACTTTGTCACCTAAAACATGCAATGTCTTTGTGCCTCTTTGTTCCTTAGCATCTCACGCATTGTTTTCTTGGTCCTCAGTGCTTGCTGGAATAGTTTCAGGGGCTCAGGCATTGCGGATTTACAACTTCTCTCTGGTCCCAGTGGCTCTGAGCTCACATCCCATAAGTTGTGAATTTTGAACTAAAAGTCATTCCTTTACTCTAATTCTGCTCTGGGATTTAATGATGGTATCATATAGAGAGTCAATTTTCAGAGCATTAGGAAAAAAGAAGAGAACTGTTCAATCAGAGATAATAAAAATAAAAATTTTGGAAACTAACAAAGAAAATTTAAAATGAACTTGGCAAGGGTTTCAAAAGTCTGGTTTTAATGTTCAGAATGCATTACTAACAGACATCATCACTTTAAAGACTAAAAACATAATACCATTACCAAATGTAAAAAATAAATATAATAATAATCCCCTATATCAAATATCCTGTGAGCATTCACATTTCCTTGATATTCTCATATCTTTATGTTAATTTTTATTGACTCTTCCCCCAATAATTTATTATGTAAATTTTCATACAGCAAAGTTGAAATAATTTTAGTGAATGCTTGTTTACAGACTACTTATATTTTGTCATGAATGTCTTACTATACCTTTTTTTTCATGTATATATCCCTCTATCCCTCCATCAATTATTTTTTTCATGCGTTTCCAATTAAATCACAGATATCTGTACAATGCCCCCTAAATACTTCAGCAGGCATATGATTAACAGAGTTGATTATTTACTTCTTTTTTCCTTTTGAGGAAAACTTTCCATACAATAAAATATACAAATCTTAGGTATATACTCACTGATTTTTCACAAATGCATATTGTAGCAGTTTGGCAGTTTGATATAGTTATGAATTCCAAAAATAGATATCGGATTATGCTTGTAAACTGGTCTGTTCATCTGGGCATAATTAAGTTATGATTGGGGCTTTGATTGGGTCACATCGGTAGGGCATTGAGTCCCATCCCTTGGTGGATGGGGAATCAAAGATAAAAGGCATGGCAAAGGACAGAGTTGGAGTAGGTTTGAGTTGAAGTTCTGATGTGGAGTTTTAATGCTGGAGCCTGGGGAAATAAGCACACAGAGGAGCTTGGTCATGAGGAAGGAGAGGGCCCTGGAATAGAGACGAGACGTTGGCCTGATAGTCTACAGCTGACCTTGTGGAGGAAACAGAGGAGCTGAGCCTGGAGAGAAATGGAGCCCCGGGAAGAGAGGAACTCAAGAAGCCTGAACCCTGGCAAACATTGGCAGCTGTCTTGCTCCAACACGTGGCAACAGATTTTGGTGAAGGAAGAAACTTATGTTTTATGGCCTGGTAACCGTAAGCTTCTACCCCAAATAAATACCCTTTATAAAGACCAACAGATTTCTGGTATTTTGCTTCAGCACCCCTTTGGCTGACTAATACACATATATAACTGCATAACCCAAAGTGCTATCAAGATTTAGAATATTGCCACATTGTCATTGTCCTTCCCGTTTCTTCCTTGTCTCCACCCCCCCAAGAGGCAACCACTGTTCTGAAGTTTTTCATATAGATTAGATTTGACTGCTCTAGAACTTCATATAAATAGCCTTACTCTTTTGTGTAAGACTTTTATTTGCACTCAGTATGTTTTTGAGATTCAGCCATGTAGTTGTGAAAATCAGTGATTCATTCCTTTTTTTATTAGCATACTAAATATTTTTATTTTACTTTTTCACAAATCAATTTTATAGATACATATTAATAAAGCATACAATTCATCCTCATTCCTTTTTATTGCCGAGTAATTTTCCATTGTATGAATATACCACAGCTTATTTATATATTCTATTCATGGACTTCTGGGATGTTTCCAGTTTTGAGTGTATTAGTCAGAGTTCTCCAGAGAAATAGAATTGACTAGATATATGTGCATGTATAATTATTAAGATATTTATATAAGACTTGGCTCATGCAATTATAGGGATTGGTAAGTTCAAATTCTGTGGGGCCGGCTGCAAGTTGGAAACTTGATGAAGGTAATGTTAAATTTCCCCAGCAGAAGCCGGCTGGCTGAATTAGAGATAGAAATTCTTTTTGACTGTTGAAATCCTCAGTTCTTGCTTTAAGGCCTCCAACTGACTGGATGAGACTGCTCTCATTGCTGAGGCAAGCTCCTTTGTAGATTGTCGATATAATCAGCCATAGATGCAGTGAACTGACTACAGATGCAAATCCATCTTCTAAATAGCCTCACAGTAACAATCAGGCCAGTGTTTGCTTAACCAAACAACTTGGGCACCATAATCCAGCCAAGTTGACACATGAAATTAACCATCACATGGGGGTATTGTGAATAAAACTATGAACATTATTAAACATGCCTTTTTGTGCATATATGTATACATTTCTCTTGTGTAAATATCAAGGTCATAGGGTAGGTATATGCATATTTTTGCAAGAAACTCAGACCTTTTTTCAAAAGAGATTGTAGCATTTTACATTCACCAACATCTTTGCCAACATTTGATGTGACCAATTGGAATGATTGAATTATGTTAAGATTAAGCATGTTAATCTTAATCCAGTCCTGTGGGTCTGAATCCATTGTAAATAAGGCCTTTTGAAGCTATTTTTAATTATGGTGTGGTCAAGTGAGTCAGTTTGGGCTTTAATTTGTATTACTGGAATCCTTTATAAGCAGAACAAAATTCAGCTATAGAGAAAGCCACAGGACAGAGCCAGAAGTCAATGGAATCTAGAGGAGAAAAAAGAAGACACCACCATGTGCATTGCCATGTGACAGAAAAGCCAAGGACCAAGGATCACAGGCAGCCAGCCCCAGAACACCACAATCTTTGAGGAGAAAACATAGCCATATTGATGCCCTGATTTTGGACTTCTAATCTTAATAAATTCCCATCATTTAAACTGTCCATAGAAACAAATCACCAATATTATCAAAGATGCAGGTTTATTGAAAGTGAAACTGCTCAAGCCGGGAGATCCCAAATTGGGGAAGAGACTCAAGATGATGAGCAGGTTATAGCAGTTTATAAAGGAAATTAGGGGATTTCAAGTAAGAAGTTTCAATGATTGGTTGACATTTAAGTTTTTCATGACAAAGGAGGGTCTTACAGAGCAGGAAACAAATATACATTGATTAATATAGCATACTTGTTCTTTTTTTTTTTTTTTAAAGATACCAGGCACTGGGGATTGAACCTGGGATCTCGTAAGTGGGAAGCTGGAACTCAACCACTGAGCCACATTGGCTTCCCTGAGTTGGTTTTTTAATTTGCTTTACTTGTTGTTTGTTTTTGTTTTTTTCAGGGGGCACTGGGAACCGAACTTGGGACCTCCCATGTGGGAGGTAGACACTCAACTGCTTGAGTCACATCCACTCCCACTAGTTCATTTTTAATAGGTTCTTCCTAATTAAAGACAGAGTGAGACCATCTTTTCATTAATATTGCTGAAACTGCAATTTTTCTGGTTTGTATTCATCCTTGGCAAGTTTTTATCTTCTATAAAGTCCCTGCCATTTCTCTGAAAGGGGAACTGTTTTAGTTTCCTAGGCTGCTCAAGCAAATACTATGCAATGAGTTGGTTTAAACAATGGGAATTTATTACTTTATGGTTTTGAGGTGAAAAGAAATTCCAAATCAAGGCTTCATCATGGTGATGCTTTCTTCCCAAAGACTGCGGCATTATGGACTAGCTGCTGGAAATCCTTGGCTCCTCTGTCATGTGGCAAGGCACATAGCATCATCACCTGGTCTCTCCCTTCTCTTCCAGGTTCCACTGATGTCCAGCCTCTTGCTTCCTGTGGCTTTCTCTCCATCTGTCTGCATTTCATTCTGCTTGTAAAGGACTCCAGTAATAGGATTAAGATCCATCCTTATTGGACTGGGCCACACCTTAAGTAAAGTAACCTTATCAAAAGGTCCTACTTACAATGGGTTCACATCCACAGGAATGGATTAAACCTAAGAACATGTTTTTCTAAGGTACATACAGCTTTGAACCACCACAGGGCCCCTCCAGGCAACTTCCAATTCAAGTGGCTATTTTATTTTATTTAACAAAGCCAACCATTGAAATGAATTTCTTGTAGTAACTGGGAAAATAAGACTTTTCTTTTCTTGTCTTTTTTACCAGAGAGTGAGGTGCTACTATAACAAATACCTAAACATGTGAGGATGACTTTGGAACTGGGCAATGGGGGAGGATGGAAGAATTGTGAAGCATTTGATATAAAAAGGCTACAGTGCTTTGAAAAAACTTTTGGTAGAAATACGGACATTAAAGGCACTTCCCAGGACGCTTTAGAAGGAAATAATGATTTATTATTGGAAACTGAAGGAAGGGTTTTCCTTATTATAAAGTAGCAGAGAACTTGGTGAAATTGTGTTCTGATATCAGATTAAAAGTGGAACTTGAAAATGATGAACTTGGGTATTTAGCTGGGGAATTCCAAGCTAAGTGTGGAAGGTGCAGCCTGGTTTCTTCTTCCAACTTATAGTGAAATGAGAGGAGGAAGAGGTAAAATGAGAATTAAACTTTTCAGGTACCAGAAAATGATGATTTTGAAAATTCTCAGCCTATCCAGGTAGCATGCTCTGAGACTAGGACCAGAAGTGGCTCAATCAGGGACCACCCTGGATTTTCAGGAAGTGACCTCCCATAGAATGATGTGAGGGTTTCACTGTACAACCCTTTACTAAAGAAGGTGTGCCTGAGCATAGATGCAGTAGCCATTTCAGTGCAAATCAGGATTGGAGGTGCAGTTATCCAGGAAGGATCTGTCGAAAGTCCTACTGTCTGATGGTTTGGACCCCTGTGTACTACATGCAAAACTGACAAGTTTTTTGTGAGATCTGTATGAATGGAACTACAGCCAGCCTGGACTACAAGGGACAGAAAAGGAACAGATCGAAGGAAAAATCACTTAAAAGGTAGGAACATGGAAGCTGAGGTCTGGACCAATGACATCTTCTTGGGCCAAGGGAGCAAACCCACCAATTTGTGTGGAAAGGGTGAGCATGCCCTGGCAGTTAAAGAGGGTGGGCCTTCCATCCCAGGAAGGCTATTACCACTCCAGTTTTCTCGGATGCCTGGTGGATTGTGGAGAGTCTGGCTGCCACTCTGATGCATAACAAGGGTGGACTCTAGAGTCTGGCTGCCAACCGATGCTTGATGGGGGTGGAACTTCCAGCCCAGAGTTCAGAGAGAGCATGGCTGCTACACAAGCACTTGGAAGGAGTGGGGCTGCTGCTCCACCAGGCCCAGAGGACAAAACAAGTTCTAGAGATGACTCTCAGACCTTGAAATCTAACAGAGTGTGCCCGGCGGTGTTTCTGAATTGTTTGGAAACAATTCCTTCCAATTTCTCCCTATGGGAATAGGAATGTTTATCTTATGTCTGTCCCTCCTTTGTGTGTTGGAAGCAGATAACTCATTCTCTAGGTTTCACAGGTCCACAGAGGGGAATTGTGTGGGTGTGGACCCATTTTAAGTAGGGCCTTTTGACAAGGCTATTTCAGGATCAGTCTTCTAACAGGATCATTCTTCAAACAGGATCAGTCTTAATACTATTACTGGAGTCCTTTATAAGTGGAATGAAGAGAGAAAGAGAGAGAGAAAGACAAAAAGAGAGAGAGAAAGAGAGAAAAGGAAGTCATGGAAGGGAAGCGGATATGGCTCAAGTGATTGGGCTCCTGTCTACCATATGGAAGATACAAGGTTCGATTCCCAGGGCCTCCTGATGACGGCAGGCTGGCCCAAGTGGAGTGCTGGCCCATGTGGAGTGCTGACCTGTGCAGCATGCTGGAAATAAAAAAGTCATGGAAGCAAGAAGCTGAAAGCAACAAAACCTGGAAAAGAAGGGAGAAACCAGCAGATGCTATGTGCCTTATGTAGCAGAGGAGCTAAGGATCGCCAGCAGCCAGTCTTCAGGAAGAAAGCATCACCTTGATGATGCCTTGATTTGGACATTTTCTTGGCCTCAAAACTGTAAGCTAATCAGTTCCCATTTGTTTAAGCCAGCCCATTTCATGGTATTTTCTTGGAGCAGCCTAGGAGGTAAACCAAGTCTGTAGAGGTAAACCAAGATTTCTCTTCCCCTACTTCTAGCCATCTTGGCTTTTATCTATTTTATGTATTGGAGTTCCATAGATTTTATCTGAAGAAATATTTTAAAAGTTTGAAAACAATGGATAATGTATAGATAAAAATTTCATTACAATATGTAGGTAATATTTGTAAAGTTTTAAAATCCTTCACTGTTCTTTTCTCTTTCCTTCTCTTCTTCTATCATTTCTTCATTCTTTCAAAAAAAATTTTGAGTACCTACTATGTAGCATTTACTCTGCTAGTCTCTGGAAATATATCAGGGAACAAAATAGACAAAACTCCCTGCCTTTTGTGGAGTTCATATTCTAGTGTGAGGAGACAGATAATAAATAATAAACATTAAATATATGATACATTTGAGGGTGATTATGACTATGAAATAAAAAGTGCATGGCAAAGGGGACCAAGAGTGCTTGAGGAGAAGCTGCAGTTTTATTGGGGCATACACAGTAAGCTGATTGAGAAGGTGTGTTTGAACAAAGACTTGAAGAAGAGGGAGTGAGACATCCATTTATGAGGGAAGAGCATTAGAGGCAGAGGGATCAGCCTGAGCTAGGAGCATGCCTGCCATGTTTGAGGAACAGCAAAAAAAGACCAGCATGGCTGGAGGTAATTAAGGTTACGAAAGGAAAAGAGTGGGTGATGATGCCAGTGAAGATTGTGTATGGTTGTGAAGGCTATTGTGAAAATACTGGCTTTAGTGTGGAAGAAATGGGAGTAAAGTGACATGATATGACTTATGTTTTAACAGGAACACTCTTGTTGCTTTTTTGAGAATAGACTGTAAAAGTTGAAGGGTAAAATAAGGGAGATGAGTTAGGTGACTATTGCAATAGTTCAAGTAAGAGATGATGATAGCCTAGAAAAGGGTAGGGAAGGGTCTGATCTGGATATACTTTGTAAGTAGTGCCAACAAAATTTGGATTTGTAAAAGTAACATCTTATGTATTCTAAGTTGCAAGCAGTAGCAACTAATTCTAAGTATCCTGAAGGGAAAAATGAATTAATTTATTAATTTATTTTGTGAGCTCACAGAATCAGTGTGGCAGTTTCAGTCTTTTGTGGGCTCCACAAAATCCTGTTCTGAAATGGAATCCATTCCTGTGCATTTAAACCTATTGTAGGTGGAGGCTTTTGATAAAATCACTTCCTTTACAGGCTTTTGATTAGATCTTGTGACCCAGGCTGAGTCTTAATCCTCTTACTGGAGTCCTTTATAAATAGAGGAATAAAAAGCTGCAGACACAGAAAAAAGCTTCAGAGACAGAGAGGAACTCAGAAATCTCCAGAAGCTAAAATCAACGAACCTGGGAGAGAGAAAATCCACAGATAGAGCAGCCCAAAGCTGAAAGCAACGAGGCCCAGGGAGAGGCAAAAGATGAGCTGCCGCCACTGTTGTGCCCTGACATGTGCCTGACTGCTCACAGCTGCAGTTTGGGGAAAAGGATCTCCTGATGATGCCTTGATTTGGACACTTTCATGGCCTCAAAACTGTAAACTTTTTTTTTTTTTTTTTTTTTTACAAAGCTCTCTCTCTTCTTCTTCTTCTTCTTCTTTTTTATTTTAGTTAGGCCAGTAAAAAGAATTTATTTGGGAAATGGGGGAAAGAACAGAGCTTGCTGAGAAATGGGTGAGAAAGATGAAAATACACATCAAGATTTGGTGCGGACTCTTCTAGGTAGGAGAGCCTTTTCTTTTAATTTTGGTTTCTCTCAAGCTTCCAAATAGTGCTCAGTGCTCCAAGGAAAGAAGGAAGGAAAGAAAAGGGATGGGAGAGGAGGGGAAGGGAAGGCAGAGGAGGAAGAACATCTGGAAGAAAGCAGCCTGACAGTCTAGCTGTTTGCAAACTCATTGCACATCATCCAGTTGCATGGCAGAAGAGGGAGGGAGGGACCAAAAAGTAAGGGGAGAGGAAGAAGAAAAAGTAAATTAAATAAACACACACACAAAGAAAAGAGAAGGAAAAATGACGTGAGCTGGTGATCCATGAAGGTGGGGGGAAGGGAGAGAGGGGGTAACCATTTTACCTGTGCTGAACCAAGGTGTGGAATGGGAGAGAAGGAAGAGGAGGGAGGGAGAGGGGAAAAAAACAGAAGAAACATTGGGGATAGGGGAGGAGGAGAACACAAAGACAACTTGAAGGACTATAACTTTTTTTTTTTAGGAGGTGCAGGGGATTGAACCCAGGCCCTCATACATGGGAAGTAGGTTGTATTAGTTAACCAAAGGAGTGCTGATACAAAGTACCAGAAATCTGTTGGGCTTTATAAAGGGTATTTATTTGGGGTAGAAGCTTACAGTTGCCAGGCCATAAAACGTAAGTTACTTCCCTCACCAAAGGAAGGTTGGAGCAAGATGGCTGCTGACATCTGGAAGGGTTCAGCCTTCCTCTTCCTCTTAAGGCTCTGTGGTCCCAGCTTCTTCCAATTTCATCTGGAAGTCTCATCTCTCTCCTGGGGCTCATTCCTCTCCGGGCTTGGCTGCTCTGTTCTCTCCACAAGGTCTACTGGAGACTATCAGGCTCTCTCTCTCTTCCCAGGGCCTCTGCTGTGTCTATGGAGCTGTCTCTATTCCTCTCTGTTCTTCTCCAGTGTGTTTACTTCCCAGGGCTCCAGCATTAAAAACTCCACTCACTGCTCTGCCTTGTCATTTTCTCTGTGAGTCCCCACCCCCTTACTACTGATGTGGCTCAATTAAAGCCTTAATCATTATTTAATCAAGTGAAAGTGAAACCTCTGAATTTAATACAATCTAATACACCCAGAGGAACAGACCAATTTACAAACATAATCTAATATTTATTTTTGGAATTCATAAATAATACCAAACTGCTACACAGATGCTCAAACCACTGAGCCACACCTCTCCTGGGGACTGTAACCTTTTAACGAAATAAATTCCCATTGTAAAAGCCAACCCATTTCTGGTAATTGCTCACTGATTGTTTATCAAACTAAAACAATCAGTATGAGGATCAGCCTTGAGAAATGGGTGGGATCCAGAGAGTTGCAGAGGAAGTGTGCACCCTAGCAAAGATTATTGGACCCAAAGTATCTGATCTAACATAGGTTTTACTATTGCAATGTGTAGGACCTTTAACTCTTTCCACATCCTTAGGGCACATACTAAAAATCTATGAGAGAGCATCTGATTGGCTGAGTCTCAGTCACATTGGGGGTGAGCAGGGTGAGGAGAGGCCAGGATATGGCCCCATTAAGCTCTATGGTAAGAGGCAGGTACTATCTTTCACTAAAACCATGTTCAATGAGGGATGAAAAGGGAAATCAAACTATTATTAGGAAGGGTTAGATGTTCAACAACTAAATGACAATTGTGTACTAAAATACTTGTAACAGAAAAGTGAAACAGTAACAAAAAAAAAAAAAAGGAAAAGTGGGGAGAAATAATCTCCCCAAATGCTATTATCTGGATACAGCCACTAAGAACATTTTTGTATATTTCTTTACAATGTATTTGCTATGCATAAGATTTTTACATAGTTGTATTGTACAATTACAGATCATTTGCAACACTATATCTCATCTTTTAGATATCTTCCACAATGTTTCTATTATTTCTTACATGTCATTTTTCATTCATTATTAAACTTACACTTAACCTGCCTTATATTAAATACATACACTCAAGATCAAACGCCCACTATTTTATGTTGACCCGGATTCCATTTTTTAAACAAATCAATTTTATTGATACATATTAATGATGCATACAATCCATCCAAATGTATTCCACTTATATCTCAACTGCACTATCAATTCCATTTTTCCACTCATTTGGACAAGAACAACAGCAAAACAGTACAATCAAGGTATTCAAATTATTGCCATACCAAATAATATTCTACATCGATGGAGTTGCTGTCAAAAGTAAACTGACAGGG
>PVKH010017382.1:0-15391 GCA_004027955.1 Chaetophractus vellerosus | reverse complement strand
CCACAAGCTAAGGAATGCAGCCACCAGAAGCTGGAGGAGGAAAGGAACAGATTCTCCCCTAGGCCTCCAGAGGGAGAGCAGCCTGATGACACCTTGGTTTGGGGCTAGTGACACTGATTTTGGACTTCTGGCATCCAGAACTGTGAGAGAATAACTTTTTGTTGTTTTAAACTACCCAGTTTGTGGTAATTTGTTAAATAAAGCAACTACAGAAAAGCAATATAATCATTATAATATTTTGATGATAGATTTTAAACATAATATTCCAATATTTATTATTGTTAACTAAATGGGGTAATACACAAAATTTGACATCTCATTCTTTTCATAGTCATGGGAGTCTACAAGAAGAGGATGTATTGTTGCCCAAATTTATCTGGTCAAAGAACTATTTCCCCTCCTCCCAGAACATTTCATGACATTCATGTTCTATGGAATATACTTTAGAAATTGCTGGACCAGCCATGCTTGGTGGCAAAGCCCCAAAAATGTGTATATCTATTACAGGTGTTGTGCCACACTGATGAAGGATGTATACATGGGAGGTTGTGGGAGGTATGGTAGGTGGGACATATGGGTTCTCCTAAAATTTCTGTGTAACATTTATATAAATCGATGTATCCTAAAATAAGTAAATATATATATATATAAAACCTAAAAAAAAAAAAAAAAAAGAAATTGCTGGACCAGAAAGATTCCATTCTAGTCCTATATTCTATAACTCCGTACTCTGATAATGTAATTCTGAACATTACTAACATCCAAGTGAATGCACAATGGCCAGAGAAATGACTAAGTTCTGGTATGAGTGTAATAATGTGTTTTAGATTTATACAAATGAAATACTCTATCCTTATGTCTTACATCTACATGCTGAAATATTTATGAATAAAGTATGATGTTTGGTAAGTTGAAGGGAGGGCTGTTTGGAGCCAGGAAGGAATCATCTCACTTTACTTTAAAGACTTGCAAAAGATTGACTCTTAACTCCATGTTAATCTCGCTCTCTCTCCTAATTTTTTTTTCTTTCTGGAGTTTATGTTTAGAGGAGCTAGAAATGGATTAGCTCATTGAAGGCTATAAGTTGATGATTGTTGTAGCTGGTTGATGGGAACATGGGAATTCACTGTACAATTCTCTTTACTTTTGTGGATGCTAGAAGTTTTCTAAAACAGAAATTTAAAAAAGTAAAAAATAATAAAAAAAGAAAATGATTAGTGCTCTGGGCCTTGGAATGACTCTGCTGCAAATTATTCCTATTCAAATACAAAATACACTAAAATCACAGATTTCTTTAATTTAAAGAAGCCAGTACTTCCAAGAAACAATAACATTTCAACATTATCTTTTCAGGGGGAAATACCAAATATATTTAAACAGTTCATCAATTTTAAGATGAACTTCTGATTTTATAATGTTGGAAATGAAGAAATATGACATATCTTTATCCAACTGCTTGTAATAAATGAACTATGGCAGAGATGACATTCACATACTCCCTACATTTCCCAGATTAGTTTGGCGAAAGCCCTGTAGAAGTGACATGTGTCAATTCTAGGCTGAGACAGTTAAAAGCCAGTGTGCTTCACCACCTCTCTTTCTCTTCCACTGCTACGGTGACACCTTTTGAGATGGATGCATTACAATATGGAGAGAATGTGTATCCCTTCCCATGCCACCACCTGACTTTATATGAACAAGTCCTTTCCCCCTCGCCCCCCATTGAACTTTATGTGAACAAAACAGAAATCTCTGTTGTGTTAAGCTACTGGCATTTGGGGATTTATCTGTTATTGCAAAAATGGCCTAATATTATTGTGGAAAAAAACAAAGACCATCCAAATGAAAACAAGCAGAATCTATTTATTCAGTTTGCTATAGCAAGAGTCAGCCTCTCTATCACTTGCGTTTGGGCAAAACTCAAAGGCAGGCAGGGGGTATGGGAAAGCTTTATAGTGAAAAAAAAAGGGAAGGCTTCAGGTATGCTCTGATTGGTAGTTATTATTTTTTTTTAAAGATTTATTTATTTTATTACATATCTCCCCTCCCCCCCGCTGCGGTGATGCGCTGAGACTGGTCACTGCGCAGGCGCGGCTTTCCCCGCTTGTGGGCGGCTTCTGCTTCTATTCACGGCCGGCTTTCAGTTCGCGGGTGGCTGGCTGCGCTCCATTCGCGGGCGACCTGCCCTGCCCGTGGCGGCTTTTTGCCCGTCCGTGGCAGCTTTTTGCCCTGCCCACAGCGGCTCTGGCCCGCCCATGGCGGCTTGCCATTCTCAAGGTGGTCTGCCCGCTAGGAGAGGTCCCCGGGAACCGAACCCGGGGCCTCCCATGTGGTATGCCGGTGCCCTATCCACTGGGCTATCCAGCCGGCCCTGATTGGTAGTTATTGGCATGGGGAAACTCGAGGCAAGCTAACTGGAAGCGGGGTATCCTATGTAATTGTTTTGGAGAGCACATTTGTTTTTTTCTGGTTGATCCTGGGTTGGAAGCAGGGACAAAAATTAGGGAAGCTGGCAGTTACTAAGTCCTGACTCTTTTGGGCCATCTGGCTTCCCAGACTGGTTGCTGCAGAGATTGTGACAGTTTCTAGATCCCAAACAGAAAGAAATAGGAATAGGAGACTGAGCAAAAACACCCACTGAAAGTAGTGGACTAAATTATCTCAAGTGGCAAAAATCAGGTTATGGGTGTGGCCTTCCCATTCAAACCTAATAGCCTCAGGTAACCAATTGAGAAAGAGGATTGGAAGCACTCAACTCTTTGGATGAGGTTTCTAATAGATATGAACTTTGGTTGTTACTGATATGTGGAACAATCAGATCAAAAAGTATTCTAGCTTTGAGGAAACTTTTGTTTTAACCTAAGCTCAGGCTAAAAAGTCTTTGCTATTCAAGTATTAAAACCCTTGGGCCCCCAAGTTTCAGTGAGTAGTAAGCTAGTTGAGAAAGAGCTGCACTTTCCAAAGAGGGAATATTTCTGCAATGCTCATACTTCACGTGTGGCCAAGGAGGACAATGGAAAGAACCTCCCAGAAGTTCTTGGAGGGTCATGGAGAATAACAGATGACTAATCAAGGAGTCTCCCCCTACCTCCAGGGCTGCTGGATGCTTTCCTGAAATCTGCCTGAAGAAAACTCAGAATTATTGTAGATCAGCAATTGCTGTTTATCTCCCATTCTTTCCCCTTTTCTAATAGGAGTGCTTATTATGGCCCTCCTGTCTTTTTTCTACCATTGTTATACGGTGGTGACAGGGAGTGTGAGAAGTGGGGGGAGGGAGGAAAGGGAGAGAGGGAGAGAGGGAGAAAGAGGGAAAGAAAGAGAGGAAGGGAGGGGGGAGGGGGGGAGAGAGAGAGAGAGAGAGAGAGAGAGAGAGAGAGAGAGAGAGAACTTCACAGGTTTCTGGACCACAAGAAGCCACATCTGGACCTGATGGATAGATTCTTAGCAATGAGGAACATAGAATCTAGGACTCTAGATGCTACCACTTTTACTGCTTAGGACCCAATATGCTGGCAAAAAAAATAACAATACTGTGAACATCTTTCCATGACAACTCACACTGAATTTCCTTGATGCTGTTATGGATTGAATCATGTCCCCCACAAAGACATGAGAAAGTCTTAACCCCTGGTCTCGTGGATGTGAACCTATTTGTAAATAGGATCTTTGAAGACATTATTAGTTAGGCTGAGGCCAAACTGAATCAGGGTGGGTCTTAATCCAATAGGACTGGAGTCTTTATAAACATAAGAAATTTAGGCACAGTAGTAGGGGACAGATGGGAAAAGAGATGGTCATGTGACGGTGGCAGAGGCTGAGTTATGGCCTGCCAACAAGTCACCACCAGAATGCTAGAGACTTTAGAGAAAGCATGATCCTGCCAATACCCTAATTTTGGACTCAGCGTCTCCAAAACTGTGAGGCAATAAATTCCTGTTGTTTAAGCCAACTGCTCTATGGTATTTGTTATATCAGCCCTGGCAAACTAAAACACGTGCTTTTCCACATTTTAATATTCCTGAAACTGAATGTGTCTTAAAACCAATATTAAGAGAAATGTGTGGAACAGAGCAGTCTCTTCAACAAATGGTGCTGGAAGAACTGGATATCTATATCCAACCCATGAGTGGATAAACAAAACGTGAAGTGTATCTATACACATACATACACACACACAATGGAATATTATTCAGTTGCAAGAAAAAATGAAGTCTTGATGTATGCGACAACATGGATGAAACTTGAGGACATTAAGATGAGCGAAACCAGTCAGTCATAAAAGGACAAACAGGGTATGATCTCACTAATATAAATTAAATATAGTGAGCAAATTCATGGAGTTAATATCTAGAATATAGGCTGCCAGAAGATAGAATGAGGGTAGAGAATGGAGAACTGATGTTTAATTGGTACAGAATTTGTAATAAGGTTGATTGTAAATGTTTGGAAATGGATAGAGGCAATGGCAGCACATTATAGTGAGTGTAATTAACAGCACGGAAATGTGGGTGTGATTGTAGTTGAAAGGGAAAGTTTAGGTCATGTATGTCACTAGAAGGAAAGCTAAAAGAGGAAATATGGGACTGTATAACATAGTGAACCCTGTTGTGGACGATGAGTGTGGTCAATAGTATAAATTTGAGAATGTTCTTCCATGAATTAGAACAAACGTACATTAATATTATAAGATGTTAATTATAGAGTAGTAGTATATGGGCAAAAATACATCTAAAGCAAACTACGGACTGTAGTGAATAGTAGTACATTGATATTCTTCCATCAATTGTAAAGACAGACAAAACAATATGCTAAGTGAAAGAAACCAGACACAAAGTACTGCATATCATTTGACTCCATTTATATAAAATGTAAATAGAAACAAGTTTATAGAGGTGGAATTAGATTGGTGATTATGTACAGCAGGGGAAAAATTTATAGCGACAAAATTAGATTAGCAGTTGTGTATAACAGGAGAGAAGGACTGAGAGATGACTGCTAAGGGATAGGGTTTTTTTTCCTTTTTGGAGTAATGAAAATGCTCTAAAATGGATTGTGGTGATGAATGCACAACTCTATGATTATACTAAAAGCCACTGACTGTACACTTTGGATGGACTGTATGGTTTGTGAATACACCTCAATAAAATTGATTAAAAAAAAAAGAAAGAAATTTGTCAACTGCAAAGCAGAGAAGTTCTGGAATAGCAGACACTGAACATGCCTATTTAACCGGAAATAAAAGGCATCTTTTCATTTTCTTCTTACCTAAACTGTATTATTTTCATTTGTAGCATCACATATGGTTAGATCTGGATCCCTAATAAATGTTCAAAACATCTTCAAAGATTCCACAATGATGTAGCATTGTGTACTCACAAACCGTCACCCAATAGGCAATGCAATAGAGGGAAAAACAACTGCCAAATTTCACCGAGATCACAGGATTTTCAAAGGTAAGATGGACTCTTATGAAGGACAGGAACTCAAATTTTAAACATCTGTCAAAAGGCTTTGCCTTATCTTCAGAAGACACTATTCAATTCCCAGCAATAAGAACTCAAATGAGGAAAAAAACAAAACGAAGAGATTAAGAAAAAGGAAAGACAAACCCCCCAAAATTTTCAATATGTCTCAAGATTATAAACTCTATCATAAAGGAAATAAAAAGATTCAAAATGACCAGTTAGGGTTATGAAAAACAGCATGTCACCATGTGCTATTCAAAGCCCTAAGTAGTTCAGAAAAACCCTATATTCTGATTTTGAATAAGGTGAGTCTCAAATTTTATTATCAGTGAAGAAAGTAATATACAACTGAATTGATAAATGTAAGCTATTCCTGGAAAATCAAAATTATGTTTCTGTTCCCCTGAAAAACATACTAAACAGACAGCTTGTCTTCTATTTAATGGTGTTTTAGAACTAAGAATATAGGACAGATCCATCTCAATGCCTTTATTATCTGTACACTGAATTTCACCGCATAGATGTACCGTACTTGCTCTATCCTGTACTGATGGGTTTTTAGGTAATTTCCAATATTTTACAATCATAAATAATATTACAAACACTGATAACTTCAACTGTATGGGTAATATTCTAGTTATGAGGATGGGTGGTGAGTTTGTAGATTTTAATTTTATTGTACTTCACAGCTTACATGCATGTAACATATTCCTTATATCAAAATGATTTAATAAAAATATTCTGTAATAAAAATCCTCGGGGAGTGGATGTGGCTCAAGTGGTTGAGTGCCTGCTTCTCATGTACAAGGTCCCAGGTTCAATCCCCCATACCTTCTAAAAACATAAAGAAACAAACAAAAAACCATCTCTCACTGGGGAGCAGATGTAGCTCAGTGGTTGAGCACCTGCTTCCCATTTACAAGGTCCTGGGTTCAATCCCTGGTACCTCTCCCCTCCCCCCAAAATTCTTACTGATTAAACACACCTGAGGATTTTCCTTAAGATAAATCCCCAGAAGTGGAATTGCAGGGGTCAAAGAGAATACATATTTAAAATTCTGATACTTGTCGTCAAACTTGTCAAATTGCCTTCCAGAAAAGCATACTAATTTACAACCCCTCCAACAAGATATGGCATTATCAAAAATTATTAATCTTTGCTAATATGAAATGGAAAAATTCAAATTAGTTAGAGGCAAAGAAAACTTGTAAAAGAACGTGTCTCTTTAACCTACATTACTGTGGACCTTATGAACATTCATACATTTCTTAATGAACAGCTCTGATCATGTCACTTCCCCACTCCAGAACCTTCCATGGCTTCTTTAATATAGTGGTTAAAGTAAGAGTTCTGGAGTCAAACAGAATAGATATGAATCCCAATTCTACCACTTACTGGCTGTATGATTTTGGCCAAGCTGTGCCTCAGTCCCTTCATCCTTAAATGTAGGTCCTATTTCATAGGATTGTTATGAGCATTAAATAATTTTAATACATGTCAAAGTTTATAACAAGTGTCTGGCTCAATGTTAATTATCTTTTTAAATTTTTATTTTTTAGGAAGTACCAGGGATTGAACCTGGGACCTCGTACATGCGAAGCAGGCACCCAACCACCGGGTTACGCTGGCTCCCTAGTTATCATCTTATTTCTTTCCAACTTATCTCCGGCTTTTTCAGGACATGTCCCTTATACCTAACCAAACTAAATTACTTGCTCTCAGCTGACACATATTGTGCTTTTCCAACTATACCTTGTGCTTTTCTATTTTTAAATCCTTACTCATCGTTTTTCTCTTCTTGGGAGAGCCCCTGCATATTTCTTTTATAAAAATTATACCCAAGGAGAGGATGTGGCTCAAGCAGTTGAACACCTGCTTCCCATATGGGAGGCCCCAGGTTCGGTTCTGGTGACTCCTAAATAAACAAAAACAAACAACAACAAGCAAAACAAACAAAAAAAACAACTCAGGGGAGCCGATGTAGCTCATGTTGAGCACTGGCTTCCTACATATGAGGTCCCAGGTTCAATCTGCAGCCCATGGTACCTCAATCAAAAAATTAAAATAAAATAAAATAAAAAATAAAATAAAGAGAAATTATACCCAATCCTCAAGGCCTCACATGTCTCCTTCATTAAAGCTTTCACTGAACTCCCTGCTATTATCCACCTCTGAACTTCAAATGCACTTTGCATGAGTTCAAATAAATTTGACCATGTTTTTGCCCTATCCATGTTGTCTTCTTTTTCTAACTAGATGACAGATTCACAGAGCATAGGGTATACTGGAAATTATATTTTTAGAGATGAGGAAAAGGATCCAGAAAGGTAAAGTGGCTGCCCAAGGTCATGTAGCTAGTTGGACTCTACATATGGACTGTACATATCCTAGCCCAGCCTAGGGTGCTTTCCATTCCATACTTCTTGAGCTTCCAAAGGGCAGGATCATGACTCATGCATCCTTAGAAGGGGCCTTTAAATTGGTTAGACTGAATAGACTTAAAATCGCCATTTCCTCGAAAGCTCAGACCTTCATCAAAAATGTAAATGTCGGGGCTGGCTCGATAGCCCAGTGGATAGGGCACTGGCATACCACATGGGAGGCCCCGGGTTCGGTTCCCGGGGACCTCTCCTAGTGGGCAGACCGCCTTGAGAATGGCAAGCCGCCATGGGCGGGCCAGAGCCGCCGTGGACAGGGCAAAAAACTGCCACGGACAGGGCAAAAGCCGCCACGGGCAGGGCAGGTAGCCCGCGAATGGAGCGCAGCCAGCCACCCGCAAACTGAAAGCCGGCCGTGAATGGACGCAGAAGCCGCCCACAAGCGGGGAAAGCCGCACCTGCGCAGTGACCAGTCTCGGCGTGTCACCGCAGTGGGGGGGAAGGGGAGATATGTAATAAAATAAATAAATCTTTAAAAAAAAAATGTAAATGTCAGTAAATGCGAACAAATACTGTTGGGTATCTTGCCAATGCTTAGGAACAGAACTGGGACCACTACATAAAAAGATTTCCAGGTGTTACCTTGGGTTGTCCTAGGCTTATAAAAACATGGCCTGCTTTGCTTCTTTGAACAGATCAGTTATGAGAATATCAAAAGTAATATGCACTGTTTCTTTTTTAGCAGCAAACGTCTTCATAGTCTTAGTTGTTTGAATCTGTGCAATAATGACATTTTCTTCGAATTGCTTTCTAAGAATGAACTGATGATGCTGAAAAACAATTGCCATGTCTACGAGACAAAAATGTCTAATTTTATGATCTAAAAAATGCCCCACTAAACTAAATAAAACATTTAGAATGATGACTAAGTAACCAGAGTTTCGACTATTCCAAGGTTATACAGAATAACAAGGACTAACTAGCATTACAAAAATAAAAATACTTAACCTATTGGTTGCAATTCAGGTATCATACAAAAGATGTCAGCAGTATTTTTTTATTTGCTTTTGGAGAATGAAAAACACACATTCAACCAATATGCTGGGTTGGAAGGAATGTTCCTTCCCCTGTAATATGCAGGATCTAGTTTCTTGGAGTAGCCTATCAGAGGAACACAATGCTACTTGTTTTACTGTTAAATGAGTCAAATTGTTACCCTGCCTTAGGGAATCAACAACCCATTTTACCTGTCAATTTATTAAAGGAAAGAAATAACCTGAGTTAAAACAACTACAAAAGCAGGTATCTTAGTACAGAACATTCATTCTAATTATAATGCCCTATCTTTCTTCTGGAGGAAATTAAACATTTTTAATCTTCAATAAACAAATCTGTAAAAGCCTGAAAGCTTTATGATCCCGGGTATTCAGATCCATTTCCTAAGCTGAAGTGATACAATATTATTTTTATGTGTGTGACTCTACTTCTTACTGGATTTATGAATAACTTCTAGACAATGATAAAAATTTCAAAAGTCATAAAAACATACAAGAGTAGACAAACATTAAACTTTATTCCCTTAGAAAAGGACTTTCGAGCGCCGAAGTCAGAGTAGGGGGTTAAATCAATGCCTGAGAGTCATTCTTTGAACTACCAGTTCCTTTCGAAATTGCAACGTTCTCTGAACTGTCTTTTCTCCACCGTCTGTATTCACAGACACACCTCTCTTCCAAAAAACTCCTCTACCATCCCTTCCTGCTATGAACAGTAACAGAACATACGGCGACTGGTGTACACAGGGCCCGGTCCCTCTGGGCTCTTTCACCGTTTTCCCTCGGAACCACCTTTCCCGTTCCTTCCATCCCGGACACTGTGGACACCCGGGGCTCGTGCGCGGGGGTGGGCGGCAGGGAAGGGGAAGCGGACACCGCGCGCGGGCTCAGCCCGGGCCTAGTGGCTCCTCCTTGGCCCAACACCTGGGGCTCTCCCTGCAGGCCGGGCGAGGCTCCCCGGGGCAGGGCTCGGTTCCGGTGATCGCCAACGGCGGGTTCGGCCCGCCCGGCCGGAACAGTCGCTGGACCCAGGCTAGCGAGGAGGGCGTGGGCCGGCGGCCACAGCCCCGCCGACTCGCGCTAGGGAGGAGAGCGAGCCGCACCCGCTACGCCCGCCCCAGACCTACCTGCAGGGGAGAGCGGGGCTCCTGGACAGCGGCCCCGGGCCCGACGAGGGCGCCGAGGCTGCCGCAGCGCGTCTCAGGGGCCCCGAGGATCCTGGGGGGCGGAGAGGGGCGGGCGGAGAGGGTGCGCGGCGCCCCGGGCCAGCGCGGCCCGACGCGGGGTCGCGGGCACCTGGCTCTCCCCTCAGCACCAGGCCGCTACCGCCGCCACAGCCGCCGCCATTTTGCCTTCCACTCCGTGTCGCCGCCGCCGCAGGTTTCCCGGATGTGGGCATTTCCCGGCGTCGCTTGCGCGGCCCAGGACTGGGGGATTCTGCCTGGAGGGCCGCTGGGAGCCGGCGCGTTGCTTGGGGACTCGGGAACTGGTCTTCAGGTCCCCGAGACCCCGGGTCGCCGGCTCAGCCCTCAGAACCGCGGACCCTCTGAATTTGGACCCAGCACCCCCAGAACTCTGGACTCGTGATCCCGGCCACCATCCCCCAGTGCCGGTGCTGGATGCCGGGCCCGGCTCCTCTCTGCGGCGAGGCTGTGTCCTGGATGCCGGGCCCCGCACCTCTCTGCGGCGAGGCTGTGTCCTGGATGCCGGGCCCCGCACCTCTCTGCGGCATGTCTGTGTCCTGGATGCCGGGCCCCGCACCTCTCTGCAGCGTGTCTGTGAGCTTCGCCCGCGCTGCGCCTTCTTTTCACAGTGCGGATGACACTCGCCCTCGTTAGCGGGACAAGGCTCTCCCCTGTCCAAGCCCACTCCTTTTTATTTCGCTTTCTCTCTTTTGTCAGTTGAGCTTTTTCTATGGACAGGTCTTCAGGAGCTTAATTCTCTGAAGGAGGGAAACAGCAATGAAAATACTGTTTTGCCTTCTGAAACCTCGTTGTGAATGTCAAGATTCAGGATTTCTAGAGGCTTTCATTTGATTTATCACTCTTTCCCCTAGTAGTTCCCCGAGTGTCACGAATATGTGCTTTCTGAATAAGCCAAATAATATCTTCCTAGATCAGGACAGATTGATTAACAGATTTTAAAATCTTTATCTGCCAACTGTTTAGGTAGAAAAGGAGGTCATATTGCCATAATTGCAATGAGAGTGACAGTGTGAGAAGTTTTATTCCCTATTAAGTTGAATCGAAAGTTTGGAATAGGTTCAATGGGTGTCTCAGTTCGCCAGTCTGCTGTGAGGAATATATAATTCATTGGCTTAACAACAGGATTTATTGGTTCATGGGTTGGAAGGCTTGAAGTCTAAAATCAAGGCATGGGCAAGACCGTGCTTTCTTTCCCCAAATTCTGTAGTGTTCTCTTGCTGGCTTGCCACAATCCCTGGAGTTCCAGGGCTTGCATTTCTGCCTCCTGTCTCGTGGAGATCTCTGTGGCTAAGGGTTTCTGCTGACACCCAGCTTCTGGCTCCTCTGTAAACTTCTCTGCCTTCCCTTTATATTAGGCTTCCAGTAATATGGATTAAGGCCCACCCTGGTTCAGTTCCTCCCACTTAAGATAACATCTTCCAAAGGTTCTGTTTACAATAGGTTCACACCCCCAGGAATATGAATTTACGATGAAGAAAATGTCTGTTGTTGGGGTACACAATTCAGTCTACTACACTGGGTTTGTGATATTTGAAAGCACTGCCCACCCGTTGTGAAAAGTGCTTTTTCCCATTCCTCCTCTAGAAAATATATGCAGTTAGCATTTTCAGATATCTCCCTTCATAATTTTTCTACCAAACACTATTAAAAAAAAAAAAAAGAATTAACATATGACCCAGCAGTCCCACTTCTTGGTATATAACCTTAAAAACTGAAAACGGAC
Source organism: Chaetophractus vellerosus (assembly GCA_004027955.1). Lineage (NCBI taxonomy): Eukaryota > Metazoa > Chordata > Mammalia > Cingulata > Chlamyphoridae > Chaetophractus > Chaetophractus vellerosus. The sequence continues at coordinate 3,568 of PVKH010017382.1, read as the reverse complement.
TTGGACAGAATCTTGTACTCTAATGTTCATAGCAGCATGATTCACAATAGCCCAAAGGTGGACGAGACCATCAACAGATGAATGGATAAAATATAGTCTATACATACAATGGAATAGTCAGCTGTAAAAAGGAATGAAGTTCTAATATGCACTAGAACATGGATGAACTCTGAAGACACCACATTGAGTAAAATAAGCCAAACACAAAAAGACAAATATTATATGCTCTCACATATATGAAATACCTAGAAGATGCAAATTTCATAGAGATAGATAGTAGGTTATAGATTACCAAGTGGTGGGGAGGGAAAGAGGGAGTTATTGCTTAATGAATGCAGAGTTTCTGTTTCAGGTGATGAAAAACTTGGGGTAATGGATATTGATGATAGCACAATAGTATGAATGTAATTAATACTACTGAATTGCACACTTGAAAGTGAATAAAATGGGAACTTTTGAGTTTACTACAATAAGTTCAGATACACAATCCTGGACAAGAAAAGCAGGTGTGTGAACACATTAGTTCATATAATTCATATAATTTTAGAGATAAAAAGAATCTTAGAAGTTCACCTTCTAGTTGAAGAAAATAAGACCAAGGGCTGTTAAGTGACCCACTTCTGGTCATATCCTCTGCCTTCTATAAACTCTTTTCTTCTGGAAAATAGATATTCAACCAAGTGCTCTTAGAACTTAATCTTTCATTTAAACAGATTTCCTCATTTGGACTTGTAGATACAGTAGCCGGTATATAATTTAACATCAAAAAAAGGAATCTTGAATTTCTTTTAACTTTGTATTGTAATAACATCCGTACAATTAATAATTTCCCATTTTAGCTTCAAGTGTGCAATGAAGTAGTATTACTTACATTCACAATGTTATGCTACCATCATCCATATACATCTGTAAGTGCCTACTGTCCCCAGAATCTTGTCACCTCCGTCACCAAGCTAAGAAACTTTTTCACTTAAGCTCCTCAATTCCCTCTAAGCCTAAAGGAGAGTATCTTCATAAACAGTTGTCTCTGGGGAAATTTCTAGAAAATTCAATGAGCTCAGTGAATTGCACTGTGTGGGACTATGAGATTTTGTCCTGTGAAACGGGGAGAGAGAAGATCAGGGAAAAGAGAGAAGGACCAAGTGACAAGATGACAAGCAGTTGGAACTGGGTGGAGTGAAAGGTTAGGGAAATGCTTGTGATGGCTGCTGGACGCCTTAAGAATGACACCACCTGGCATTGCATTTGGAGGTCTTTCTTTTGCTGTCACAGAAAACCCTTGCTCTGGCTTTCCCTAAATCTTCAGCCTACTAAACTCTTCAGTGCTTTATGGGAGAGTGGTTTCTAGGTTTTATTTTGTCAATAGCAATAGGTATAGCAGCCAAATTTCATGCTTGGGTGGCTGTAGCAATAAGAGGCAGCCACATCTAGGAAGTCTGGAGACCAAGTACTGAGCATATCAATCCTCCCCAATTGCTACTATCTAAGGGAAGACTTTAGACTCACACAGGTTGTGGAAATGAAGGTCAGAGGAGAAAAGTCCCACCCAAGTGTATAGCAAAATGTCTGAATTTGTGCAGTTACAATCAAGATTTCTAATTCTTTCCTGGACAGTTGATTCCTGGTATTTTATATCCACATTCATCTTCTTGAGGCTTGTCTCAAATAGGACATGACCCCCATCTTGAATCCTGAGTAACAGAAATCATACATTGCAATGAACATCAGGGTTTTATTAATCTCTTCTATTCTCAAAACAAGCCCCGTTAAGCCTCCCAAGATTAAGGTCAGTGGGTGGATGGGTACTCCAAATAGTAGCCTTCCATTAGCCTCTCTTCTAAGCTCCATGAGGGTAGGAAGCACTGTACTGTACATTGCTATATTCTTAGCACCAGGCACAACTGCCTGATGTGCAATAAATATTTAAAACCTGGAATAGTTTTTTTTTTAAGTTATTTTTAATTGTGGTAAAATGTACAGAACATAAAAGTCATTTAAACCATTTTTAAGTGGATAATTCTTTGACTTTACATACATTGACAGTACTGTGGTAACTTTCACCACTACTTCCAGACTATTTTTTAAAAAGATTTATATATTTCTGTCCGCTTTCTGTGTCTGTTGTGTGCTTGTCTTCTTTTTAGGAGGCACCGGGAACCAAACCCCAGACCTCCCATGTGGGAAGGAGGCACCCATTGGCTTTAAATCTTAAAAAAAAAAAAAAAATACAACATGATGTCTTCAAGGTTCATCCATGTTGTAGCATGTACCAGAACTTCACTTCTTTTTATGGCCACTGTATGGCTATAGAACATTTTGTTTATCCATTCATCTACTGATAGACGTTTGGGTTGCGTCCACCTTTTGGCTATTGCAAATAATGCTGCAATGAACCTGGTATACAAAAATCTGTCCAAGTACCTGCTTTCATGAAATAGGTTTTTTTTTTTCTCTTTTTGATTTTAGATTTTATTATGGTATAACTTTTTATATCCCAAGCTTTGTCGATAGTGATAAATTATTTTCCCTTAACAATTCTGAGTTTGGGGAAAAAAAGAAAGATGAGCATTTACAAACAGTAGCCTTGTTGCTCTTCATTGTCCTGCCATCACTCACAGTGTTACCAAAATCTTAGCGATACTTTCTTTTGACCCTGAAATAAGTTGGAAAATTCATCATTGGTACTTTAGAATTTAACACTTGGAAAAAAAAGGAAGTGTTATTATGCAACCATGTCTGGAATTCCAGTTTACCATTAAAAAAACATGCAGAGTGAAGATTTTCTTCTTTTGATTCCTGTACATAACTGAGGAACTCTACACAAGTTCTTTATGTTTTGGCAAGGTTTGTGCATATAAAATAGGCTACTTGGGGGCAGATGTGGTTCAAATGGTTGGGTGTCCGTCTGCCATGTGGAGGGACCTGGGTTCGATCTCCGGGACTTCCCGGTAAAATAAAAAATATACATATGTAGAAGGCCTGCGTGCCGCCAGGCCCCGCGAGTGGGTGTGCCTGACTCCACTGAGCCATGCAACAAGATGATGACGTAACAGGAGAGAGACACGGGAGAGCCAAGACAAGACACACCAAAAACCAGGAACTGAGTGGTGCAGGTGGCAGAAGGCCTCTTTCCCACATCAGAGGTGTCCAGGATTGAATCTCGGTGAAGACCAGAGGAGAAGGATGAGAAGAGAGGGCAGGAAACAGACACAGAGAGTTGCCCAGTGAAGGGACACGCACACACAAAAACAGCAAACTGGGGGGTGGGGTGGGGGGTTAAAATGGATAAAGGAAAATAAATAAATCTTTAAATAAATAAAATAGTCTACTCGACTTATAAATTTTCTCCTGGCTGAGGCACAAAAGACCACATATTGGGCCCGGCTAGATAGCTCAGTGGATAAAGAGCTCGCTGGGAAACCACATGGGAGGCCCTGGGTTCGGTTCCCGGGGACCTCTCCTAGCGGGCAGACCGCCTTGAGAATGGCAAGCCGCCATGGGCGGGCCGGAGCCGCCGTGGGCAGGGCAAAAAGCTGCCACGGACAGGCAAAAGCCGCCACGGGCAGGG
>PVKH010017381.1:0-15434 GCA_004027955.1 Chaetophractus vellerosus | reverse complement strand
AATTATTAGCCTTCTAACAACTAAAGAGAATTTGCTTGTTGGAAAGGAATCCCACCTGTGCTTACCTCAAGGCGAAGGCGTCTCTGCTGCTTGTGCAGGAGGCACTTTATCAAGCTCGGCCCTCACGCCTGGGGCAGACGCCGCTTCCCAGGGCCCCAGCTGGCCGGCTGGGGTGACTTTGTCGGGCTCTGTCCTGAGGACACTGGGACCCTGTTTGGTAGAGCCCCGATGGCACAAGACTCCTGGAGTGTGACTAGTCTGTGCTAAGCACTCCCCGGGCTGACAGCTACTAAAGCAGGAAATTCATTCAAGGAAGCAGGGGTCAGAATCAACGAGCACAAGGATAAAGCCTGATGGCTAACTCATGAAGTTAAGATCCTGCGAGGAGAAAAGACGTGGGCTTGAAGCATCTAGAGCACGTGACACAACCTTATGAGCCGCCCTTTTTTTGGGGTTCCAGCCTTATCAAGCTTTATCAGAGGACGTCAGGCAGATTGTCTATGTGTATGGAATAGATGTATTTTGGAAAATTTTTTTGTACACTGTCTTAACTTCCTAGCTGCTTGGAACAAATATCATACAATGGTTTGGCTTAACAACGGGAATTTATTGGCTCCTGGTTTAAGGGGCTAGAAGACTTGCTTCATCCCGGGATCAGTATCTTCTGGCCAGCAATTTTTGGGGTTCCTGACTTATTTGTAAATGGCAATGAAGATGGTGGCATCTTCTCCTTTCTCTTCTGGATTCCAGTGACAGCCAACATCTGGCTTCTCCTCTGTGTCCAATTTCCTTTGCTTATAAGGACTTCAGCCGTGTTGAATTAAGCCCACCCCCATTCAGATAGCACACACCTTAACTAGTAACATCTTCACAGTTCCTCTTTACAAATGGGTTCACATGATGCAATCCCCAATGGACACCAGATCTGATTATCTTTGTAGGGTCAGGAGTTATTGTAAGTAAATGGTATCCCTGCGTATAACCTGCCCCTCTGTTTTACATTGCTAGGCTGCCGAAAGCAGATAACAGAAAATGGGTTGGCTTTTAACAATGAGGGTGTTTTAGCTTACAAACTTACAGCTCTGACCCTGAGAAAAGTGTCCAAATCAAGTCATCATCAAGGCAATTCATTCCTCCTGAAGACCGGCTGCTGGCAATCCTTGACTCCTTGGCCACATGGCAAGGCACGTGTAGGTGTCTGCTGGTTTCCTCCTTTTCTTCTGGGTTTCGTTGCTTTCAGCTTCTTGCTTCTGTGGCTTTCTCCTCTCACTCTCTTTGTATTCATCCCATTCCTAAAAGACTCCAGTAAGAGGATTAAGACCCACTCTGGGACATGCCTTAAGTAAAGTAACCTCATCAAAAAGGTCCTACTTACAATGGGTTTGCACCCACAAGAACATGATTTTCTGGGGTATGTATGGTTCCAGACCACCACGCCATCCACATGCCTACCGGAAACCTGTTACCACAAGTTGTTACCAGATGCAAGAAAGAGTCACAGTGGCTGTTTATGGTGTGCCAAGAATATGGAAGGCCCATCTACACGTCATCCGTAACCCTCCATGCCGCCTTCCAATGAGAGCATTGTCCTTGTTGTTCAGAGGCGCAGATGGAGGCTCAGAGAGCAGATAAACCTGAAGCAGGGCCACACAGCTCAGGTGGAGCAGCGTGAGGATTTGAAGAGCCAGCCAACTGCATAGGTTGTATTTCCCCCCGTCCAGTGTTTCAGGCTTCCTCTTGTTTAGTCCAGACATTTTAGGCAGCATAAACCTGCCTCAGACTCTCTAATGGCCACCTTTATTTACACAGGTTGCCACTCAAGAGGGATATAGAGAATTTAGAAAAGGTTCAAAGAGCCTTTTATTGATTATTAAAGGCTTCTAAGCCTTGAACTGGGTTATTAATACTGAAGCAAAAGAGCCTGTGGGGTAGTTTAATACAGCCCATTACTGTGTACAAATATTTGGTAAATGGCTTAGAATCAATTCTGTTTTGGTGTTATTTGAAAAAAGGGTAGTAGTCTGTCCTGGTCATCAAGCACTGAGTATCTGGAAGCTGGGTAGCCACAGAATCTCTTCCAGTCTTGTGATGAAAGTTCTGTTCTTGCCAAAAATCATTTATAAACTTCAGAGTTTAAATTTGCACATTTTCAAAATAGAATGGATGAATGAGCCCTTGTTGTTTGCTGCTGCCCCCTCCCCCAGCTAGACACATGGAGGCAAAGGAGCCAGCTTGTGTACACTGAGTCATGAGGAAATATGCATAAGACAACGATGAAAAAGAAATTCACACAACAAGTTGTGGCAGAGTGAGTCTCTCATGGTATTCCACACAGCATTGCACTTCACTGTAAATGAACCATGGGAATGGGTGTGCACTCATGGCATTCACTGGTCTTGCCAGGTTCCTGAAGCAGTTGGGTTGGTAGAATGATTGCATGACCTTTTGAAGTCTCAGTTACGGCACCAAGGAGGTGGCAATTCCTTGCAGGTCTGGGGAAATGTTCTCCAGGATACTGTGTATGCTCTAAATCAGTGTCCACTATATGGTGCTGTTTCTCCCATGGCCAAGTCCAGGAACCAAGGGGTGGAAATGGGAATGGTGACACTTATTGTAACCCCTAGTGATCCACTAGAAAAATTGTGCTTCCTGTGCCCATGGCCTTGTGCTCTGCTGCTCTTCAGGTTTTAGTGCCACAAGAAGGAGAGCTTCCAACTGGAGGCACAGCAACGATTCCGTTGACGTGGAGCCTTACAGTGCCACACGGCCACCTTGGGCTCCTCATGGCTCTTAATCAGCAGGCAAAGAAGGGCGTTCCTGTGCTAGCTGGGGTGATTAACCCCAATTATCACGGTGAAATTGGACAGCCACTACACAATGGAGGTAAAGAAGAGTTTGCCTGGAATGCAGGAGGTTCTTTAGGGTGTCTCTTAGTACTGCCATGTCCTGTGATTAAAGTCAATGGACAACTGCAACAACCCAGTCCAGGCAAGGCTACTAATGGTCCAGTCCTTTCAGGAATGAAGGTTTGGGTCACCCCACCAGGCAAAGAACCATGGCCTCACTGAGGTGCTTGCTGAGGGTAATGGGAACATGGAATGGGTAGTGGAAGAAGGTGTGTTAGTCTGTCAAAGGGCTGCAAAGTAACAGAAATCTGTTGGCTTTTATGAAATGTGTTTATTTGGGGTAAATCTTACAATTACAAGGCCGTACAGAGTCCAGCTCAAGGCACCCTAAGAGGTGCTTTCTCCCCAAAGTCAGCTGCCACATATTGAAGCAAGATGGTCACTGATCTCTGACTGGTCTCTGCTTTCCCCTCTGGGCTTCCTCTTCTTGAGGCTCTGTGGGTCCAGTCTCTTGAGGCTCCGTGCTTAAGTGATCCTGTAGTCCTCTGTCCCCTGGCAAAGGGCTTGTTTCTTTCCAGGTCTCCTGTATTAGTCTCAGTTGGGCTGCCCTCTTCCCATTATCAGCTGTAAGCTATATGGCAAAATGTCTCATCTCTCCCCAGGCTTCAGCTGTTTGAGCCTTCTCCTTTCAGTCATATGGCAGGATCAAAAATGACAGAGCTCTCTTCCTGTGTATCTGTCTCTTGTGTCTTCTCAAGTGAGTGTCCATTTAGATCAGACCCTGCAAGGGGACAGGGACTCAATTTGAGTTACACCCTCTGGCACAGTCAATCTAAAGGCCCTGATCCTAACAGGTAATTTAATCAAAGACACCTCAGTGGAATTTAATGTAATCAAAGGATATCAGACCCAGAGGAATAGATTCATTTATAAACATAATCTTTTTCTTTTGGGGATTCATAAAATAATCTCAAACTGCCACACAGACAAATATTTCTAAGATCTTTGAATTCAAGTTAATATTTGAATACATTAAGAGGGGAATGCAACTATGGACTAAAGTCGACATTATTATTCTAGCAATGGAAGAACATGTGTCTTTGATATAAAGGCAGTTGTCACCAGAGGTTCTGAGGGGAGGGAGAAGGAAGATCAGGTGTAACATGGGGCAGGTTTTGGACGTTGGAGTTGTCCTGCATAACATTGCCATGACGGATACAGACCATTATACATTTTTTCAAGACCTGTAAAATTGTGTGGGCAAAGTGTAAACTGTAATGTAAAGTACAGTCCATGGTTAGTAACAATGCTTCAGTATGTTTTCATCAATTGTAAAAATGTACTACACTAATGAAAGATGCTGTTAATGAGGGAAAGTGTGGGAGTGGGGGGAGGGGGGTATATGGGAATCCCCTATATTTTTGAAGTAACATTTATATAATCTAAATCTTCTTTTTTAAAAAAAAAAATTTTAATATTCTAAGTATTGATTTAGGATTCCTCAGGTTGCATTACTGATTTTTAAAAGAAGTAGATCTCTAAATTTGAAAGTATAATCAGGGAAAAATAGAAAAGGCTAAATCGTTCAGAAATCAATATCCATGAAATTATTTGTCATTGAGCCTAGAAATGAGTGATTCCATGAAATCGTTCAAGCAGAAAGGAAAGGCTAGTGGGTGTGGGCTGTATGCTGGGAATGGAGTGAGCTGGCGGAATGGACACCTTCTCTTTGTCGGTTTGAGCTAGGACATTTAGACCAATGTCTAGTTAATGATTTTCCTGTTGACCCAAAGAAATGGAGACTTGTAGGCGAGAGTTTGGACTCATGGGGCAAACGCAGTATAGTGGTGGTAGTATTGTGGGGGACATGACATGAGAAGACAATATGCCTCCCCTTGTAGAAGCCTCTCCTACCTTGCCCTCTCGTGGAACTTCCTCAGTAATAGGCAAATCCAAGTAAATGACACATTTTCAATAGAAAATATTCCTCTCAAAGAAGGGAGGAACCAAATATTCTGGAATCATGTTTCCAGTTATTCAGCAATAGCTTCTTTATGCTTAGTGGCTCATCAAGTGAAGAACTTGGGGATCCAAGGTTCACATTGCCATGGAAATGATCACTAAGGAGATGGTTTTCCTCTCCCACCCTTGTACCCCCATCCAGCACAAAGCTAGTGTGGGTCACAGGCTATTCTTGAAAACCCTTCACAGTCTACCAGTGGTAGTTGAAACCTAAGCTCCTTGTTTCCTACCTCCTGTCCTGCCCATCTCTGTTGACACTGGCTTCTTTCCATCCATGGCCATTCTTGGGGTTTCCTCTAAGGCTGCGCCCAGCTTCTAGAATGCTCCCTTCCCTGTTCTTGGTATGGCCACCCATTTCCAACCTCACAGCTTGGCCTCAGCATGGTCTTTCTCTGATGACCTCGTTTCTTATGTTTACTCACTGTTCCCTTATTGCCCTCATCATTGTGGTTCCTTGTTTGTCTGTGTCTTGATTGTGTCCTCTTGCTAGCCTTGAGGGCAGGGGCTGCATCTATTAGCTCAGCACTGGGTACCCAGTGCCCAGCACAGCCTCCACCCCATAGGAGGTGGACTGGAAATGTCCGAGGATGGCATTGTGCTCCGGCCACCATGGAAGACTCCATCTCTAGCATGGGCTCCTACACCATGTTAGCTCTCAGATCCTCTGAAATAGGCATGGGCCCGAATCTGTTATCCAGACTGCATAGTTAATTCCATGGCCTGTTAAGTCAATGTGTCCTCATGTAAATTTATATAGAGAGTCAGTGATTTTAAATAAGCAGCGATACATGTTTTGATGATTACCAACCAAATGCTAGGCATTTCACAGACATTGCCTTGGATTGTCATAATACTACTGCATGTTGTTGTTATTGCCATTCTAAAATGGAGGAGCCTGTCAGTCTGTGATATTAAAGAAGTTCATATTTAAGTTCATACAGCCAGTAGATGGAAGTGTTGAGCCATATGTACAGACACCGTAATACTGTATGTATGTGTATACACACACAAATATATACACATCTATGATTGATCTCTATCATCTATTTCATCTTTCATTTATCTATCTACCTGTCATCTATATCTCTATCGTCTATCATCTATCTCTAACATCTATCAGTATTTATCATCTACTGCTCACTCTCTATATCTGTCATCTATCTATCTATCATCATTATCAATCACTAATCATCTAATCTGCTTTTAGTAGAAACCCCAGGGAAAGGACTTTGGTACACCAATGAATTTTAAGCCATATTTTACTGTATTTAATTTAAATGTAGTTTAATTATCTGCTCTTAATAAATACCTCTATAAAAGTGTATTTACTTGGAAAGCCTCAGCAGCACATTTTCAGGGAGCTATGACAATGGAAATGGCCCTTATATGCCTGATGAGAGGGTCTAAAATCTAAGCATGTATAAGGAAATGGTTTTAAGAGCAATTAACATCAACAAAATAGGGAACAGAAAACCTCTGGCTAACTGTGCTATGCCTAGAGATTGTTTCCACTAATTCGTTTTTCTTTTTGTGGAATAGGATGTAATTTTTTTAAAAAATCAGCATGGCTGTAGTTTTGCTCTTCAAATTCTGATCACCTTTAAGCTTCACATATGCATGTTTGGTCATTCATGATCATTATCGTTATGTGAAAATGTAAGATTGATATAAATTATTCAAAGGGACATCAGGAGTAAAAGATGATATAATAATAATAGCCACCACTTATTGGGATCCTACTACTGGTCTCTTTATCTCCAAGGCTTTGCAAACTAGGTCTTTAGTGTCCCAAACTCTCATATGGGAAGATGGAGCTTTCCAGATGCCAATATTCCAGCCCAGGGCTGCAAGCAGGGGTGGGCAGAGCCCCAGTCCACATGGGTTCCATGCGCAGTCGTTTACCCATCTGCCTTTGGCGAGCATCTCATAAGATGGCCTTCGATCACAAAAAAAGTTTAATTTTATTCTACTAAGAGTTTTGTAAAGTTGGAAAATCACAATTCCTTCCTGTCTTGATATCTAGTTTCATCAATTTAGGAAAGTATTTCTTTATCAAGAACTCATCAAGATCCGGTTAGTCATCAGATACGCTCAGTTGCACGTGGGACACCTCCATGTTGATACCTTAGGCATTGGAATAGAATGAACATGGTAGAATGGAAGGCTCCATTTGGATGCTCTGTATTGGGTTTTATATTGTCAAACTATCAAAAACATTAGTTTCTCATTATTCACATTTCTATATGTTGTGGGTCCCTTCTTGGTTGTCCCATGTGCATGGTGACAATTATATAAGTAAAGGTGCAAAATAAAAAGTTCTATATCATGAAAGATAATTCTTCTTCGTGACGTATTTTGTAATCCAGAAGTCAGTATGTTGTACAGAGACCAGAAATCGCAGCTTTGCTGTGCATATATTTACGCATCACCTCACGTGTACTCATGCCTTTTAATGCTGAATTACTTAGCAGCATGGCTATTCACTGTCGCTCCACTGATAATGTATAAAGAACCTCAGATCTCTCCTTCACACACTCACATCCATGTGGATGAGAGGACGATGCCTGATTTGTGCCTTGTTCAATTCCCTCAGGAGTGATAGATACTAGTTGGCAGTGAATCTCATTTTAACAAGAGACAGAACTTAAATAATGGAAGGAAAACAATATGCATTTGATTATCCTTCCTGGTGAGCTTCAAACGTTTCCCCACCTCCAAATTTATATGTGTAAGTGCAAGAGATATTTGAACGTGGGTTTAACAGTTATCCCTGGCTTATATTTTACTGTCTTTGCAAAAGGAACAGGGTGCTGGCTGAGTTTCAAGAGGCTCTGCTTTCCAAGGAATAGAGCTTCCCAGTTTATCCACAGGTCACACAGTCAGGGACCCATTGTTGTCCTGCAGGGCTTCACTGCAGGACAGCAGGACGGACTTCCAAGTGGAGTAGTGCTCCCTGACTTTAGAGACATGCAAGAATACACGGTGAATTAGACAACAGCATACACTAGACACTAAGCACAGACCTCCTCTGGCTTTCTCAGGAGGGAAAATGAATTTGAGCATTTCCATCCAAAACCCACTTGGTCACCATATCATAAAATTCTGGTACAGGATGGTTTGGAGAGATGATGGAGGTTTCTCTGTGGAAAGAGGAAGCTGTGGTCCAATCTGCTTAACATCACTCAGTATTGCCCTTATCTGAGAAATCCAGATGGGAGATGGCTCAGTGTACTGGATAATGAGCCTGGACTTGACCTGGAAAGGAAAGGGTTTGTGGTGGTTTGGAGCTGTGTACTTCACTCCTTGGTGCCCGGAGGCTAGGCATTTTTCTTCTCCTTCAGTCAGTTTTGACACCCCCCTCGGCTCATTCCTGGGTCAACCTCCTTAGTCTTGATGCAGTGCACTGGATCCCTGAGCAAGAACCAGCCGATTTGGTTCTAAAGTCATGTCCAGAAATCCAAATCCTATTCTTGAATATCATAGTATAATCGAGTGTTCTGTTTGCATACAATTTTTTTTTTCAGTGTAGTGTCTTGGTGGTAGTTTAGACTCTGGGGTCAGACTTCCCAGATTCAGGGCATGGCTCCCTCTTTGCCACTTGTGTGAGCTTGGGCAAGGTACCCAAGCTCTGGACTTTAGCTTTCTCATCTATGAAATGGAGAGAAAACCTCCCTGTGTTTTAGTGAATTTTATGACTGTGTGTGAGAAGCTCTGAGCACAGAGCCTGCTACCAAAGAAAACACATCCTTCAAACATTAGCTGTTCTCTTATAGACCCAGTCTTGAGATATAAGAAACCATGATGTATCTTTTTCTTTTGTAGTCCTTTCCTTTCCTGCTCAAGATTTCTTAAATCCTAAAGATCTTACCATCGGGTTTCCACACCTTTATCCCCAAGTTATTAGCAAAGTGGATAGTTGTGAAGGCGTTCGATCGGTAGGGGTGGGCTCAGCCTCATGCCTCGGGGATAGGCTCTGATGAATGCCACATGCAGTGCCACGTACCTTCTTTCTTTGTATTTCCCATTTTAAACTGGGGTTTTGTTGCAGATCACAACTTTTTGTGATTGTTTTCAGTATAATGGTCAGACTCTAGTCTGGTTCTACGAACCTGGACACACAACATATTCTGAAACAATATAGCTTTTTCTTTAGAATTAGACCTACAGGTGAATATTTTCTTTAGAAATCAAATATAGTTCCATATTTTTGTTTCTAGGGTCTGTTTTAGTAAGTAGTCCTATTTCATAAATTCATAGTCAACAAAGATTCAAAATTTCCCCCAATTTATTGTTTTTTTATTCCCCAAACACAGGTCACAGATATGTAGTTTACTGTTTTTGTGAGCATCTCTCTAGAATATTAAAGCATACCATGACAGTAAATATATCTAACTCCCAGCTTTTGCTTTTGAATGCAATGTAAGAGTTGCTTTTTAAAATACCCACTTCAGGTTAAAATATTAGTGATATAAGCCTATGTTTGACCATTTATACGTTTAAATCGGGGCTTATCATATCCCCTGTATATTACTTGACATACTTAACTGACTTGAGAGCAATATAATGGGCTTAAGATAAAAGCAGACTAAATAGGCAATTTAGAATATCTGTGATATTTAAAATATGTAAAATTGAATTAAATAGAAACATTTTGTGAGACATAGGATACATATCTATAAACGGATGGGATATTGGCAATATGGTCAGTGGCAACTCCATCAGTTCCTGAATCCATGCATATATTTCACTCTTTAGGTGAGCCTGTTGTGTGTCTGACTCTTAGCATTAATGGCTCACCTGGCAGCCAAACATATATTTTGTTGTCCTGTCAATAACATGTTTATTGGTACAACCCAATTGAGTCAGACAAAGTAAAAGGTTATTCCTGTAGTTATCCCAGCTGCACCATAGCATTCAGTCAGTTGTGGACTGAACGGAAAGCTCTTAGAAATAAAGAAAAAGATATGTGGTGGTTTGGAACTTTATGTACTCCAGAAGAAAAAATATACTTAAAGTTAATCCATTCCTGTGAGGATGAACCCATTATAAGTCAGACCTTGGCATGAGGTTATTTCAGTTAAAGCTTAAGAATTAGGATGGTTCTAAATCTTGTTACTGGGATCCTTTATAAGCAGAAAGAAATTCAGACAGCTAGAGAGAAAGCCACGGGGAGCAAAGAGCTGAAGGTCAATGGAACACAGAAGAGAAGGGAGAGGCCAGGAGAGGCTGCCATGTGTACTGCCATGTGACAGAGGAGCCCAGGGCCAAGGATCACCTGCAGCCAGCCCCAGAACACCAGTCTTTGGGAAGAAAGCATCACCTCGATGATGCCTTCATTTGGACTTCTCCTAGCCTCAAAACCATGACCTAAGAAATCCCCGTGGAATGGGTTAAGTCAGCATGTTTCATGATAATTTCTTGAGCAGCCAAGGAAACTAAAACATGGTAAGAATCAAACCAGATTACTAGAGTTTTTAAAAATAAATATTAGGGCACATCCATGTTTAAAAAGATGTCATTAACTGATGGGGTCAAACCTCGTTAACTCTTCAACACAAAATTAAGACGACAACGCTTTAAAATGCTATTTCTAAGATTCAGTTGACAATCTATTTAATTGATAAATTCCTAATGAATTTGGTGATTGGCTTGTCCATGATCTTGTCAGCCTCTTCCCTATCTTTAAGCTGATCAGGTAAAGAGAATCCTGTGCTACAAGGGCTCCATCTCAATCCTCTACCTTCCCATAAATGCACTCCTCAGTAACCCAGAAATACAAAAATAAGGGTTGATCCTCAGTTAAGAGTCACCATTTTAATGAAACTGCTGAAGCGAACTTGGGGCACTAACCTTCCAAAAATGCATTTTGTTTCAGTTTCAAAAGAATAGAATAGAATCCCATGGGCAATTTCCCATAATTTACAACTTGTGTACAACAGGGAATTGCTCAGTAGCGCTGATGGAGTTGCTCACAGGGACTCCCATTCACCGTATTAAAGTCAAGTGTTATCTAAAGAGAACCAGGTTTCCTGGGGCGGAGGGGTGGGGGTGGGGGGAACAAAAAACCTGAGCAGGTAAGACAAAAAACAAGGACTATCATGTGGATTCTGAGACGTTTCTTCTTTCCTGCCGTCTTCAGAGCCAAACTTCGTGTCATCTTACGACATCGGGAACTTCACCTACTTCTTTTTCCGAGAAAACGCGGTGGAGCACGACTGTGGGAAAACGGCCTTCTCCCGAGCGGCCCGGGTCTGCAAGAATGACATCGGGGGCAGGTTCCTGCTGGAGGACACCTGGACCACGTTCATGAAGGCCCGCCTCAACTGCTCCCGCCCCGGCGAGATCCCCTTCTACTACAACGAACTGCAGAGCACTTTCTTCCTGCCCGAGCTGGACTTGATCTATGGGATCTTTACCACCAATGTGTACGTAACTTGAAATAATTTCTTTCCCTGCTGTGTTAGTCATTCTGAAAGAGTCTTTTGTTCTTTGACCTTTGAGGTTTTAAAGTTGCTTTAAAGCAAATGTTTCTTATTTTCCTGGGCTAACAGCCAAAAAAAAAAAATAGTACTTTTATTCTATGAATTAAATGTTACCCAAAGAGCTTTGATTTCTGAGGTCGGTCTTAGGAAAGTAGAGCTGATCAAAAAAAGATTTGAGCTATCTTCAGGTTATAACTGTATCAAATGACCCTCTTAAGAATTGTTCCTTCCTGATTTGCCAGTGTGTTCTGGGCACTTTGTGAAATGTCGGCACGTATTCGATGCTTTTTTCTCTGTACACAAGCCGTGTGTTTGTGCGTGATGAAAAGAGCATTGTCTGGTACGTCTGACCTTTGAGATAATGTAACTCTTGCCTCAACTCTTGCTCATGTCAGAAATGCTCTGTGTGGGCCTTGGCTCAATCTCACGTCTTAGAGAAGATGAAGCTTTACAGAAAAATCATGCATAAAATATAGAGTTCCCTTACACCCACAGTTATATCTTAAACACATTTTCTAGAAAAGGGCCATCTCGGGCATTGATTTCTATCATGACAATTATACTCTTAAAATATTCTTGAAAAAAAAATTACATAGACTTTATTTACTTTCGAGGAGCTTTTCCTAGCTTCAAAACTGACAAAATTTGGAGTGGGTCCGTCAAGCCTATGAGGTTTCCTGATCTCTCGTTTACTCTCAGTCCCGCTGAGTGTAGCGGGAGCATGACCCCACAGCGACTTCCCCACCGAGCTGATGTGCCGAGGTGCACCCACACCCCACCCCCACAGTGAAAGAATGTCCGGAGCCTGAGCACGTTCTCCTCCTCACTGGCGGTGCCACTGGTGATGCTTTGTGACTTCCTGCACGACGTGCTCTGCTTTCAGTTACTTTTGAAAGCTCTCCTGGTGGCCTACCAGTTTGGGCAAAAGCCAAGTGTTTATATCCAAAGTAAAGGCTCCGGATCTGGATGGGTTGTAAGTTCTGGATTGTCTGGTCCAGTGTGGATGCCAGTCCTGTGGCTCAGAAACCTCTCAGCCATGGCTAAACCACTGTGGTGCGTCACTGTTATGGTTTGAAGTGCATCCCCCAAAAAAGACGTGTTCAATCCTAAGCTCAGTCTTGTGAATGGGGCCTAATTCGGAAATAGGGTCTTTGACATTGGTGAAGATGAGCCTACTGGATTAGGGTGAGCCCCAGCTCCACAGAACTAGCATCCTAATAAAAATTGGACAGAGAGATCTACAGGGGAGGAGGCCACGTGGCGACCACAACACATGCTGAAGCCCAAGAATTGCCAGGAACCTGCCAGAAGCTTGGAGGAGGCAGGAAAGTATCCTTCCTACACATTTCAGACTTCTGGGACCATGCATTTCTGTTGTTTGAAGCGACCCCGTTTGCGGGTCGTTATTACAGCAGCCCGAGGAAACTAAGAGAATCACCCTTTGATGTCCACTCTGCTTCCTAAGGATTTTTAATTTACTTCTTCATCTCTTTAGTGTCAGAATCCTGCCCATGAATTGCATTTCTAAAGAGTCATTTTATCTGCAACTTACTGCCCTGTTACCCTTTCCCATCTCCTCTTCCTGCTGCTGAATTTATGTGTTAACATCCACTTGATAATAAGGTTTACTCCATGAAGAGTATTCTTCCTGACAAGATGTTAGAAAAATGAGGCTGAAAATGGATGGCAAACCGCCACCTCCACCGTCTGACCGTGGCCTTCTTTATTGTTGCATATCTGGTCTGCAACCCTAGAACTTATTTTACCTTCTTGATATGTTTCTTTTTTTAAAAAAATGAATGTACAGTTTCTGAAGTTGATTTGCTCTCTAAAACCTTGTTTAAGAAGAAGTGTGAGCTGCACAAGATAAATGTTCAGTGGCTCAGTTGACATCAATTTAGCGCACTGTGGGAGCTTGACTCACTTACCGATTCATTGCTCTGGCTGTGGGGAAAATAGAACAATTTCAAAAGTTTTATAAGACTTGTGTCTGAGCCACACCCATATGGTGAATGGTCAATGTAGATAGATGGAAAAATCAGCTCCAAGTCTACACTGTGACCACACCACTAAGGGTGATCCATGTCCCAACCTCGATCTTACCCACTCAACAGTTGACCACAGCCTTAACAAAGCTGGCTTCAGACTGGTGACTGTAGAAGACCTTGGCTAAGCTTGCGGAGGTCTTGGGTCAGTCTTCAGGGTTCCCTCTGTACTTTCTCCCGACTTTGTGCTGGGTGCATGAGGTAAAGGACCGTGCTGACTCTTCCTGCACCTGGAACTGAGTTTGGTTTGGACAGCCACTGGGCAGGAAGTGGTATTTGGCTGTGGTGGAGTCCCTGCAGGCATTGCCTTTCTTCCCTGGGTATCTAAAGGTGGTGGCTCACAGACGGTGAGGTTGTAGGGGTGGGAAAGAGTGGCGGCTTTGATTGTTCTTCCTTCCTAAAAAGATGAAGAACTTAGGAGGGACCTGTCTACTTTTCTGCCAGTGGCTCAAGGAGATGTAAGCAGCAGACTCAGTCCCTCACCAAGGGGGGCTCCTAGCACCACTCTTCCCCATCCGGGCTCTGAACAAGTTGAGAAATAAAACAGAGCATTAAAATGGACATAACCTTATTGCTGGGATTACTGATAGAGGCCAGGTTGGGGCACAAGTTCTAGGTCTCTTAGCTAATTGGACTTACTGATATTGAACCAGCACTGCAGACATATCCACAAGGTCATGGCAGTCTAGGCTGGGCGGGCTTCACCCACCTGCCCGATGGAGACCCTGGAGCAGAAGGCATGTACGTCCCAGTAGGTAAGACCATCCCAGTAGAGGGGGCAGGTCAGAGTGGAGGCTGGCGTGCTCTCCACACCTCCAGGAACTCCGTAAGCAAGTGGCAGAGGGAGGACGGGGCTATATCTATGATGAGGGGCTCACCAGGGGTTGGAAAGAGGTGTTTCCCCAAATCGTGCAAGAGATGGTCAGACTGGCAGCCACTGGGCTGTCCAGGGGAGACTGGGCTGACACCAGAGATGGAAACCAGCCTTGTTTAGAGCTGGTGGACAGAGGGAAAGGAGAAGATGTGGTGCAAGCGGGGAGAGCATCAGGTTCACCGTAGCCGTGTGGTCAGGGTTGGCCGCTGGGGCCACGTGCCTGGGCACAGACCCTGCTGCTTCTGCCCTCCGCCTGTGACTTTGGCTAAATTACCTCCCTGTGCCTCTGTCTGCTCCTCAGTGAAGTCAGGTGGGTGTCAGGATCTGCGGCTCGTCAGTGAGAAATAAGATCATCTCTATCATGTGCTTCGCAGAGGGTCAGGAGATGCCCTTCTTGTGCTGGCTCTTTGCACACACCCCTTGGCTGTCTCTACACCTTGCCCAAGGCCAGCCCCATCCCTGGGCCGCATCCTCCTGCCACATCTGGCCATTCTTTCCCTAGCACAGCTATTTTCTGTTTTAAAGTCCGGTTGCATGTTGGAAGGCTAACTCCTCCTTGCTCTTGTTGCTTGACTTTCCCGTTCTTCCTTTCCAAGGGTAAAGAAAAGTAGAAATGGCCACGCCCTGTGCACCGGCACTGGAGACAGGCTTCCTGCTGGAGGCATCTGGGGAAACCCGCCACACTGCTCTCACGACCTTGACCTTCCCGTGGGGACGACTTTCAGTACTGTCCCCTTCACACTGAGCTCTCACAGAGTCTAAAATCTGGGTCTTCGGAGCCTGCCTGGCAGCTCCCTCTGGGTGACTTTGGGCAAGTGTCCCTGTGTGTCACCTCCTTCTCTGTGAGTTTCCCTGACTTTAGGAAGACCAGCTGAGTTGCGGTTTAAACAGCCTTGGGAGTAGCATATAGCACATATTAAGAGTTTGTCCAATAAAAGGATGAGATAGGTGCTTCTATGGTGGAGTTTCTGTTCTTTATCCTTTAATGCAGAAAAATATCAGTTGATAAGAAGTGGGCAGAATATTGGCTCAGAGCGTTAACGTGAAAAAATGTATAAGCCCCTTTCTCCCCATTTTCCACTTTAGAACCACAGCTGAGTGCAAAACGCAAATTAACTTAACCAAAAATATTTTCCTCCTTCCATGCTTAGCGAAGGGCACTGAA
>PVKH010017380.1:0-15440 GCA_004027955.1 Chaetophractus vellerosus | reverse complement strand
CCCCCCCCCCCCCTTATTTTGTAGTCATATGATTTGGGGAAGGGAGTGTACACTGGCATTTAGTTCTCCCGGGACAGTCAAGCATAGTGCCAAATGTTTCTGTCCAAAATATTTCCCTACTAAAAAAATACTGACTCCTCTAACTCATTAATATTTGGGAAGAACTAATTTTTTGTTATTATGAATTCTGTCATTTTCTGAATTTCTGCATCATTAATTTCTCTCCTGTCGTAGTGCCTTATATTTGTTAAGTCAAACACACATACACCCTTTTTTAAACTATAGGGTAGAATCCATATTTACTGATACATTGCATACTAATTTAAGTGGGAGGGAGCACTTATAATTGATAATGATGTTAATATCTGTACTTTATATTTTAGGTGCAGCAGTTGCAAGGAGTTTACAATTTACAAGAACAGCACTTCTGGACTTTATGCTCTGAGGTTTATGTTGGAACCTTGAAATTAGTAGTAGCACCAGATGCTGATGCAAGGTGGATTTTAAGCCAAACACACAATATTTTTACTCAGGTAAGAACATTTTCCAATTTCTTATAAAGGTCTTAAAATCTATTGTATCTACTAGTTTAAAACATATTTACCATTAACATATGAACTATATGTGCTACTACACTATGAAGTTAGGCATAAAACTAAACTTTTTTTTCATCCACAGGGTCAAATTTGGGAGGTCCTTATTTTAGTTAATACTCTTAAGAAAGTAAATTCTTACTTTACTTACTTATAGTTGTTCTGATTTGAGTTCTTTCAAGAAAAAATAACTTTTCCTTTGCCATACATTGCTCTTTAAGACCTGTTAGATAATCTTTGAAGCCAAGAATTCTAAAACAGCACTTTGAACAAAAAAAAACCGTGTCAGTGGCTTTAGCTAAAAGCAGATTTTGTTTACTTTTTGTATGCTAGGAAAGTCATATTTTCCTTTTCATGTGATTTAATAACTTAATATGCTGTTGGATTTTCCTTATTTGGTATCATTAATTTGTTCATGCCTGCAACCAAATTCTTTACAGTTAATGCTTATACAGTCATGAATTGACACAGTCGTGTAAATGGTAATCAAAGAAAGAGAGATCATTACTGAATCATGTATAGACTGGGAGAATAAGATCATGTCAGTAATATCTAAGATGAGAGAGAAAATCACAAATTCCTTTTTGGTCTAGTTTGCTGGAAACATTTGGATAAAAATCTAGACATCTCTACTACTGTCAAAATTATCTAATATTGGATGTAATGAGGAAACTGTTTTCAGGCCTTAAAAATCTGTGTAGTATTCTTGCCCAAAATGTTTAGCTCGAATTTAACCATGAAAAAAACAGATAATTCAGCCGTGGGACCTTCTACAAGACTTTTAGCCCAGATTCTCAAAGAGTGTCATTGTCATGAAAGGAGGTTATTCTGGATTAAAGGAGACTTCACAATTAAATGTGTGTATGACCTTTGATTGGATCTTGTGGATCTTGGTTTGGGGAAAAACAGATACAAAGGACTGTATAATAGTTCCTATAATTGTGTAGATAGATGTTAAATTTCTTGGTGGGAAATGGTGGTGTGATTATGGGAGAATGTTTTTATTCTTAGGAGATACATGCTGAAGGATTTGGTGGTAAAATATCAGGATGTCTAATTTTCAGATGTTTAAGCAAAGGTAAAAAGATGATAAATATATAAGTATAGAGAAAGTACATGTGGCTTTTGGTGGCTACAAGTATTAATTCCACCTTTTTTACTTTAAAATTTTTCAAAATAAAAAGTTGAAAAATAAAAACGTTTTGTTGCTCCCCATTGCCACAAAGATAAAGCCCAAACTTTCTATCATGGCCCAATTGACTTTCTAGGCCTTTCTCCTACTCCTAATTTTTATATACCCCATATTCTAACCCTACCAGACAATTCTTGTTTTTATGTAGAATAAAAATCCTACTCTAACATAAAGGTCCAATTCAATTGTTACTTTCTCTTTGAAGCCTTAACGACCTCTCCAAGCAGAATTACTTTATCCTGTAATATACTTATTACATTGTACATATTTGTCTGCAGGTTCCTACCAAATGTCATGATTTTGCATTCTCAATGTTTAGAAGAGTATATATTGTATATAATAAATTTGATGAATAGACAAATTCTTAAAACTCCATTTGACCCAAAATCATTTTTACATATGCTTACTATGGAAAAATATTGTTGGGTTCCCAATGGTCTTTTTAATATACAAGCTCAAAGATCTTAATGATCTGATGTGATCTTAATGTACATACACACACAGACACACACACACACACACACACGACATCTTCAGACATGGGCAACATAATGTGCAGTTTAGTTAAATTCAGGACTTTAGCATCAATTAAGCACTCTCTTTTCTCTAATAAAGCATAATGTTTGGTAAGTTCCTTTGGGAATAAGTGAATTAACTTTATGTATGATTAGGCGACAGCATGACTTACTCTACTAGAAAACAATATTATGCTGGTACCACTTATTTAATCTGGATTTTTTTTTTTTTCTTTCTTTTTTTAGGAGATACTGGGGATTCAACTCAGTACCTCATACATGGGAAGCAGGCGCTCAACCACTTGGAGCTTATCCACTCCCCTAATGTGGGATTTTAACAACTAAATCTCTTTCTAATAATTCTGTGGCAGAAGCATGCAAGACCTTCACAGTATATCAAGGGCAAAAGGAGAGCGAGGCCAGCAGTAACCTTGCTTTTCACTGTTTCTAGATCATTATTCTCTCCTTTACCTTCAGTTTTCTTCTGGTTATATTATGTCCTCTCTTATTAAGAGCGTCTTTTGATCTCTAGGATACCCCAATACTCTCCTAAGATTTTGGCATTTAGTCCCAATTTTTCCTCCCAGAAGGAAATATCTAGGTTTAGAAATGTGCAAACAGCTGTGTGTCTGCTTAAGAAAGGCAGAAGTTATAAATGAAGTACGTGTAGGGTACTTCTCGTAACCTTAGAAACTCTTGGCTTTTAAAATGGCTGAATTTGAAAGTTTTTTCAGCTGCTTCTTTGGTTTTGAAATTTTTAAGCTCTGAAAAACATTTTAAGCCTTTTTTGTCAGCTAAGGTCAAGCCAACTTTATTTCATTCCTTACAGAAACCAAAGATCCATTGAGGTTTTCAGTGAAGATGGTTCAACTCCTTTTTCCCAGGGTTGAGGGGGTGTCACCCTACTAATGACTTCCATTTCATACATTTAATGATTTTAAAGTTGTTTAATGATCATTGTTTAAGTTCTGATATAGGAAACGTTGAGCATTTTCCTATATCAGAGGGACTGATGGATGAAAGAGAATGATTCATTTTGCTGTTAGGCTGGGCTTTTGTGGAAAGTCTAGCCCCTTAGGAAAGAAGTGTCAGGTAGAGTAATTAACTCATGATTATGCAAAGATCAATTTACATAGCCTCATTGTTTTTCCTTTATATATTTTTAAATTGCATTAAGTGACTTCATTTTCTGTTACTGTTTTAGGGCCTAGGGATAAGGCAAGTGGCAGAGGCCTAGTGACATTCAATTTATTTTGCCCATTTTACTTTCATTACCACTTCTGTTAAAAGAGACTAGAAATTAAGACTCAATTTATTTGGGCAGTAGTTGCATTTTATATAGGGTGGTTAATGTAGGCCTCACTGACATATGAATAAGAAAGAAGGGGAATATGCATATGGCTATTTTGAAGGTAAGGCCAAAGAATTTGTTTATGGATTGGATACTGGGTGTGAGAGAAAAAAAGGTCTTTAAGTAACATTAAGAATAGAATTGAGCTGTAGAAGACTACAGGGTCAACAGATTTGAGGGGAGGAAATTATTCAATTTGGCTATGTTGTAATGCTTGTCAGACATCCAAGTAGAGCTGTCAAGGAGATGGTTGGTTTATAAGACCAATGGTTTATAAGACCATTTATAAGACTGGAAATATAAATTTGGGAGGTATGAGCATAGGTGTGGTACTTACAGTCTAGATACTAGATGAGATCATCTTAGGAACAAGTACAACAAGAGTTCTGAGGACTGGGTCTTCAGTGTTTAGTGTTCAGAGACAGGAGGAAGAACCAGCAAAGGAGATTCAAAGAAAGAGAGGCAAGTGAAGTAAAAGGACAACAAATTAGTATTTTCTGGACACCACGAGGGGAAAAAGTATTTCAGTAGGAGGAGTGATCATCTGTGTTTTTACTGATTAGTAAGATAAGGACTGAGAATTGAGCACTGGTTTAGGCAGCTTGGAGGTGATCATGACGAATAGTTTGGGGGAAGTGATGGGAGGCAAAGGTTGGTTGAGGTGGGTTCAAGAGAGAAGAGAAAAGGAATTAGAGACCATAAGTATAGTTCTTTTGGGAGTTTTGACATAAAAGAGGAGCGGAGATTGGAACCAGAGTCAGAAGGGTATGTGGGATTAACTGAAGGTTCTTTTTTTTTTAAGATGGGAGAATATTGAAGAGAGGGTTTGCAGCATAAAATAATTAAGTAATCAATAGATGGTTGCACTTATTAAAGTATTTACTAATTGTTTATAATGGGAGGACTTACACTGAGTTAATTTGTTGATTTTAATTAGTAGCCAACCCATCAGGCACTGTGGTATCCTCTAGCAGAGTAGTGGTAGATGGATAACCCCAATTTTCTAAATATTACTTGGACAGGGCATATGACTAGTAGCATGGTTTTCTTCTCTATCATACATGGAGAATCTTTTTTGCAACTTACAAATACATTTGTTTCTAAAATAATTTTCTGGTGCTTTATAATGGAAAATAAGAATTAATTCCCAGAGCAGAATAGAAAAATAATTCTTTCCTTATTTAAAACAAACAAGAAGGAATTTACTACTTTTTATAAATATGTAGTCTGTTATTGACTTGTTTGATGTTCTAATTTTATTTTTTATTTTTTAGGCTGGAGTGAGACAGCTTTATGTACAGATTGACTTTGCAGCCATGTAGGCAATGAAAAGAAATTATGCTTTGTTTGGACCAAATTTTTCTGGTACTGTACAATCCAAAACATTGTACTCAGCTTTTTAAAATAGAAAAATCAATCATCACTACAACTCCCCAGCAGCAAGTAGACCAGGTAGAGTCAGCCGACTATACTCTTCATAGCTGAGGGATCAGATTTAAAAGGATATTGCCTGGACTTTTGGTCTTGTCTTTTGTGCTTTTCCCTTTGAAACATTTTGCTTTTCTGCAGTTTCTGATTTTGTTCCAGGGTGTGGGTTTTATTTCTTTTTTCATCCTGTACTTCATCCTCCACTCCTCATCCCCAGCCAGTAGAAGATTCATTCATATTGTGAGCCTCCAATCATCTGGAATGCCTTCACTGAAGCTGCTGGAAACCACTGTTTTCATTCCCACAAAACCAGTGTTATTAAAAAAAAAAAAAAAAAAAGGAAATCTGTTTTATATGTAATGTCACAGTTGTTGACGTTCTTCACTATAATCATATGTTTGTAAAATTGTTTGTACTTTGCAAACTTATGAACCAAACCATATTGGGTTTTCAAAGTGCCTTTGTATCAGAAAATGTATTTGCCAGCATAGAAATGTACCATCAAAGGTCATATATGTGTCTTTTTAAAACTAAATATTCTGTAATCTATACAAAATAAGATTCTTGCTAGTGATGTATACAATTTTTCTTTTTGTATAATTCCAGCATAGGTTTAGATATATTAAAATTTTCCTTTTATTGTTTTATCTCATCAGAAAATAAAAGGTGTTATTTTACTTAAAGCAAATTCAATTATCACATTAAATTCCTTTATGGGCTGTTTTCAAAACTTTGCATGTGCATCTGTTATACAGGTTGTTTTCCTCTTAAACATCTGCTAAATTCCAAATTTCTATAAAAGCTACGTTACCTGTGATAAAACTTTCCTTTATCTCTCTTTGCCATTTTTATGTATTTTATTAGTGAAAGGAATAGGCAATGCAGACTGAATGCAAAAATGGTTGTGACAATGTTATTTTGCTTTTTCATTCTTCAAGCACCAAGTCGTACAATTTTGTTTCCCTCTGAAAGCTTTGCACAAATAGTTGCTTTCGGTAATCCTAAAGTAGCATTTTATTGAGTTTGACCTAGTTCAGGTACGGAGCAAGTATGGTGATGTAGAACTCTTCCTAACACAGGTATCTTAGAAGTAAAAAATAAATAAGTTGATTTTCTAGGTTTTTGTGTATTTGAAAAATAAAATGCAATTTGAGATGACAAGTGCTTGAACACTCTGCTTAACTATTTTGTGCTTTATGAAGAAATATGATCTGGAAAAAAATTTTCCCATTGTACTTCATTTTAATCACTATGTCCCTTTTAACTATAAAAAAGTTGAAATTGTTGGGAAAAAACCTCATAGGATAGAAATGATTGTTTAGGATGTAGACCAGTAATAAGTACTATTTAACTGATATGGCAGAAGTAGCTGTTGATTTTGTCTAAGTTTTAATGTATCTTTTCTTGGCTATCTCTGATGTACAATTTATGAACTCTTTATGTATTAGGAAAACTACCACTTCATGTTTTTCTAAACTGTTGGAGATTGCTATGAGTTGTTGTCTCCTTTTTGCAAATTAAGTACTAGTTTAAAACCATTTTTGCTTACTGCCAGGCAGTTCTAAAGTTAAAAATCCCTGCAGAAGAATGTATTTAAACTGAATCAATTGTTTACATCTTTAGGGAGAGTAAGTACAAAAGGAAGTGTCCTGATAATGGTACTGCTTTTTCATTACATGTTTTAAGTAGTCATTTGGAAATTTCAACCACTACACCAAGCCTTATAGAACCCTAGAATATTCTGTGGGTTTTGGCATAGGGTAGAAAATGAGAGGGCTAGATGAAGGCAGAGATTTTGGATATGTGCCTTTTAAAACTAATTATGTGTAATTTTACTGATATGTCACATATGGAGATAAAATTTGCCCTAGCCTGTAAAATTTACCAGTGGGTTTTGAAGATCAATTCTGCCTTTCACCAAGCCTTCCATTCCAAGTGAACTTCCATTCCAAGTGAAGTTTTTTCTAAATCATTACACTTTATCTCTACTCTCAGTACACAAATGCATGTTTTTTCCCCTTTAACAAAACATAAGAGTATTAAACTGAAGTGAAACTCTGATGTATTTGTTACAAGAGATTGCCAGTTCATGTCTTATCATTTAGCAGGCTGGCATTAACATTTATACTTAATGACAAATGTCAGTATATTTGTGTGTGCAGCAGTAAAAAAAAATTGGTATGAGAAAAAGCAACCCTTTTCTCATTGTAGGAAATACTTAGTCTTAGCAGTGTTTTTGGCCCAGATGTGTTACCAAAGCAGACAATTTCATTGAGAAATACTGCCTGATTATTGTTATAAAATAAATTTAGAATGGCCCTGTTGTTGAGCTAATGCTTGAAAAAATATCTGTATCTGAGTGTAATTTGGCTAATATTTTAAGAACCAAAATATCAAAATACTTTGTGGAGAATAAATTTTGTATCACTCAGGCAAAGTTTACTTTACCATGTAAACTTTCCCAAAGAGAAATATACCTATACCGGTTATTAAATCTAGATTATATTAATGAAGATGAATGACTTGACATATGCAAAACTTCCTCATTTTGCTAATCCAAATGCATCTTTGTGATGGACAATAGGTTGTTTATCTGTTGCTCAATGTCCCTCCTGCTGTCATCCCCACACAGTCTTCTGCAGCAGCAGTATAAGGAAATGAAAGCAGATGTTATTGGCATTGTGATTTCCCTTGTATTCGGATTGTTTCAGCATTCTTCAAAGCCTATACAGATGGACCAGTAGCCAAAATACTGTGACTTTTGTGCTGAAAGAAAACCACCTTTATGAAGTAGCCTAATCATTAACTCATGCAGTTAATCAGAATTCTAGCCAATGTTTTATCTACTGTATAGCATCCTGTTATATAACACTGGCATTTAAGAATAATAGTATTTCATGGTTTAACAGCATTTTACATGAGTTGTGGTGGGTGGGGGAAGGGCTGTCCCTGGAAGCAGTCTAGTTCTACCTCTCATTTTACAGATGAGAAAATTGAAGCCCCAGAAAAGCTGACATTTACTCAAGTTCAGAGATAATTAGCAGCAAAGTCAAGACTAGAACTCAGGTCTTCTGACTCCAAGTATAGAGTTCTTTATATTCCATTGTGCTGCCTCTCCACCATAACACTTGCCTATCTATAAATGTGATAACTCATTTGTAAATAAAGGACATCTGACTTCCATTTTCAGTACATTAAGGCACTTTATAATGGTGTTTTATTGTCTCATTTTGCATATGTAATTATAAGGTTTAGAATGGTACTTTCATAGCATGTTTAATGGAAGTTTTTTTGTTTTGTTTTTACTTTTTTACTCCTGTGTAACTAGTTCCTGATTTATTTACTTGTACTTTGGATACTTTTAACTTGTTAGTTAATTTTTCTGTTACCTGTCCAAGGTTAAATCAAATACGAAGATTGCTTAGTTTATTTCATTTCTATTCTATTTTTTGAACTGGTAGCTTTTAGAAACCAGGCTAATTCACAATTATTGCAGTCTTGCTACCTTAGTTTTCAATTACTGGAGAGCTTTTGCATTTGTAACATTTTCAGAACTGCAAAATTGGACATTTAATGTATAGAATAAAAAAATATTTTAATTCAAAAGAGTAAGGTTTTGAAGTCTCATAATTCTAAATGCTAAACTGCTAATTTGAAAATCTTTATAAAAGCATTACCTTAGGAAAGTTAAACTATTTCTCTTTTTGTCCCCATCTTTGAAACAGAAATTATTTTCCAGTTCACAGGAACTATTGTAAAAAAAAAAAAAAAGGAAATTATTTTATTCTTTGAAAAATATTCACTAAAAATTTTATCAATCAAAGAATGATCCCCTTAGTGATCCAGATCTTTACCACAGAATCAAGATGGACAAAATACAATGAAAAAATATGTATCAAAAAAGTTCCTGCAGTAAAGGAGATCTAGTTCTATTTAAAGGTCAACTGGATGTGAGTTTTTTTGTTGATGACATTTTTTAAAAATTTTAACCATTTCCTAATTGCAAAATATACAGAAAGTAAGGGTGGGAAATAACCTGAATTAAGGCGTTTTTTATGTTATCACATTTAATCCTTACAACCTTTCTATAAAGAAGTTTTATTATTAACAGTTGCATGATAGTGCATTTTCAAATATATTTTCTCATACAGAGAAAGCTGTTGCTAGAGAATTTAAATGACGTGCCTGAGGGTTAGCCAGTGGTAGGGCACTGATCCAGTACTTTTTTCTGCCAAGCTACTGTTTTTTGTCATTCAACAATGTTTTAAAGCTCTGAGAAGTTTTAGCAGATCTAAACACTAAGATAAGTTAGACAAAAATTGATTTGGGGGAAAAGTACATTATTTAGACTCGTTCGTTCCTTAGGTATCCTCTTAAGCTTATGTCCTATCTTTGAAATGGATCTTAAATTGTGGGAGCTAAAAAGAGGAATGAGACTCCTTTAATAAAGCGTTTTCAAGACTTTTTAAAAAAACAAGTAGACGATTTTATTGACATTCGCAGAGTAAGCTGCTTAATCGGACTGACTGTCAGAAAACAGAGCCCTCTCTGTACCAGTATGAGTAAAGAGAAGCTGTACTCCTGGCCGTGAGACCTTAACTTTGTTATTAAGAAACTGCCTTCCAAGAAATACAAATAATTTTGAGCTGTAGGAGAGAGATGGGTAGGATCTGACATGATATTTTATATACAACTTTTTAAAAGGAAGGCATCTTTTTCATAAATAGATTTACACTTAGATGTGCAAAGAATGTTTGGTGAACTAGTGATTAGTTACTGTAGATGGCTGTGAGTACAAAAGTGAGGCTTAAGGACAGGTAAAACCAGTAATTTATTGTTTGTTATAGAAGACAACTTAGAATTTCTTTGGCATTTTGTACAAATCAGTGACTATATTCACATGGGTGATTTTTTCCCCCAAGTGGCCCTGTGAGCTGTTCATTCCTTCTTTTTAATACATGAACAGTGGAAGTACAGAGATGTGCAATCCATTTTGCACAGGTATTTCACAGAACTGGAATTTTGGAACCCGTGTCACTTGAATTTTTATTTTTGTACAGCCAAATCAGAAACCATTCTTTGTTTTCACTGAAAACTACCATATGTATATAACTTTAAGGAATGTGCATTTTACATGTCTTGTATTTCATTTTATCCCCATATGTATTATCATCCAAAACTCTTGCAGCAGAGGTATTTTCTTGGAGGTTCTTCAATAAAAACAACACTACATATATTCATTAAGTGTTCTAAATATTTCCTAAAACAGCCATTACCTTTTTTTCCCTTTTCCCCTCCAAATACTAAATTTTAGTGGTACTCCCTATACTTCTTATTTTTCATCTCTTCATTCCTGCTTCCAGTGTAGAGCTTCCATTTTATACTAGTGAAAACAGCCTTATTATTTATCTATCACAGTCATGCATAGCCTTCAGCCTCAATGAAGATTCTGTTTTGAATTTGATGTGTCCTGTCAAAAGTTTATCAAGTAATCCCATTGCCTCCTCTAATAGCAGCAGATCCAGTAACAGCATTTCTGCCCAAGTGTTATTTTGCCCCAATGTTTATAAATATGGTCAATAAACAGACTGGGATCTTTTGTATCGGAAATACTGTGAATGAAAAATTGCCAAAACCCCTTTCAGCCTATTCTAAACACCTCCACAACACTTTACCTCCCTGCCTTTAATGGTTTCATATACCCAATTTTGTTTATGGGTTTGATTCCTTAGGTGAAGATTGTGGCATCACAACAAACGTTTGAATACAAGGCTGTTCGAACGTCAGATTTCAAAGACTGTTGCAATTTGATTTGACTATGTTAAAGGAAGTAATTATGATTTGTCTAAGTGTAATGTAACACATCCTTAATGTATTCACTTTTTTCTACTTGAAGACATTTGTGTGTATATTTTGTTCAACCTGAAAATCTTTAGAAAGAATCAAACTGTATCAAAATTCTTTCAATAAAATTTGTTTAAAAATCTTTACCTGAATTGAGTCTTTACATTTGATGAAGTGAGAATACTGTGAACCTAAGTGTTACTGAAGAGTTTCTAGAAGAGATGCTAGGAAGTTGAAAATGTCTTCACTATTGTGGCTCTGATTCATCACTTTACTTCATAAACAGATGTCTCATATTTATTTCCAAATAGTTCCATTAAACTCCAATTTGTTCTTCCCTCACTCTCTGTGGACGCTCCCATCTTATATGAAATGAAGACCATAAACATTGGACCTAAGTCTCCATTATCCTTCCAAAATTTTCCCTTTAGTCAGAAGCAGTTCTTAAAATAACTGCACAAAGCCCCAGGAGCTGACTCTTTTTACTATCAATCTCTGCCACAAAGGCTTGTTCCTTAGCATGTCTGCTGTTAAGTTCCTTATACATGGTCTACATGTGCCTCCTGCATTCCCTTTCTAGCCATTTCCATAGCTCTTAGTAAATATGGCATCACTCCTCCCTATTTTATATAAGTTGTGAAAAAGACCATCGAGAAGTGACCTATTTCTTGTCACATCCATGGGAGAACTACCACATCTCAAATTCAACACAGAGAAAGAATAAATGCTTCGTTCTCACTCAAATCTCTTTTAAAGTACCAATTACTGTTAGAATTCCTCACAAAATTCTAAGAAATCTTAACATGGCCTTTGACACCTTCATTTCCTGAATCCACTATCACAAAGTCCTTCCCTTTCTTCCTTTGAAATCTTATAGACTCCACCTTTTCCAAGACTTCACTGATGTGCAAGTAGAATCACTTTGGGCATGGCGTGTCTTCCCATTTATTCCATGCCCAGCTCTAGCCTCCATTTCAGCACAGCCCACCCCCACCCCCGCCACACAAACAACTGTGCCCTTAGCCAGAAAGTATAAGGAATTTCTGCTGAACCAGACTTTTGTGCAGGACCTTTTTTTGAAACATTTCCCCTATACTGGCTTCCTGATTACCTTTTGCTGGCCCCTTTCCTGTGTTCTCTGGATTAGTCTCTGGTATACAGTGGCTATCTACATCCCTTAAAGCAGCCTCTTCTGTTTACAGGCAGGTTTAGGCTAGTTACTACAATACTTCACTGTCCAACAGTTCTTTATCCAGAGTATTTGCTTCCTTCCCCCCAAAAGTCACCCTCTGTTGTGCTGACAGACTAAGGAAGCGTCCCAGTTTCGCAGTCCTCTAGCTCAGGAATCATCAGCGGCTCCCTAATGCTTATAAAGTACAAATTCCTCTGAACAACTTTGGGACTCATAATGCTTTCCTTCCTTCCTTATCCAACTTCATTATCCACAATGTTATAATAAGCAAATTTTTTCATTAGTCTAGATCAGAGAAGCAGCAAAAACAGGGAGGAGCAAGCAGGTCCAACAGATGCAGATAGAATGACAGCAATTTACTATTTTCATTCTATACAAAAAGCAGAGCATTTCAATAGGATTCTAGTCCATTAAAGCAACTTGTCAGTTCATCTAGCTCTACCTCCAGGCTTAAAAAAAGAACACACAAAAAGCGAATCTAGCATTAAGTTCAGGCTTATTATTAGCACATGCTACCCACTTCTAAATGTACAATTCAACTTTGTTAAACTCTTATAACCAAGAATAATAATAACATTAGCAGATAATGCTCTAATGCATAGAAGTCTGGCACAGAATAGGGAATCGAATTTAGTGAATAAATGTTTCTTAAAATGAAGCTGAATTTCTCTTTGAAAAAATGATTCTGAATAGATTGTTCAAGTGAATTGTACTTCAAAAAAAAAAGACAATCAATGCTAAAGCCAAAAGCTTAAAACACAAAATAAAATTTTAAAATTCTAAGAAATATTTCTCTAAGGTAGGCACAACATGATACTTTAAAAGGCCAACGTATAAGCAAGCAAATACCAATTCATATCTAAGCACAGGTACAATTTCATTGCAGACAGAAACTTGCCATTTGGCTTAGTTTTGAAAATTTCATAGCCACTTCTAAAAGCATGTATAAAATAAAGCCTGTCTGATTACCCATCCCTGTCCTCCCCACCTAGGCATTAGATCAGAAGGCTGTTCCACTTCACCAGGGTGATCTGCCCTGTATGTGCATCATACTACTTCCCCCTGAGCAATAATTTGTACATAGAACTTAGTGATTTCTACAGAACTTCAAAGCAAGGCAAAGTTACTACATTTTTGGTTATATTATTTGGACTTCCCACTGTTTTTTTTCTCTGAATTGCTTAGTAAAAGAATGTTTTTATGTTTTCAATTATTTAGTATTATTCATGTAGTCTAATAGCTAATTTGAACCCTTTAAGGCTATGTTACTAAACCAGCCTAAAAGGTGTAGATTACTGACCACCAATATTACATTCTGAAAGGCTGAGTTATACTTGACGTTCATCTTTCTGTCACCTGTTTTCCTCCTAGGAGAACCAAGGCTCTTTAAACTAGGGTTTTTACCACAGAACAATACCACTTTATATATTAATATTGAAAGGAGGTATGTGACAGCATTAAATCTAGAAGAGGAAAAAATTATCTTGTCACTATACTATAGGAAATGGCAATTAAAAATTTAATAAATCTATCGTTCTGATTCCAGGTGGGATGGAATAAGCACAATTCACCTTTTCTTTCCCACTGAATGCATCTATAAAACCTGGTCAAAATGCATGGAGCAACTATTTGAAGACTCTAAAAAATAAACAGTAACAGATGGATCAGGGAAAAACACCAGAATTTGAAGTACCTCTGAAGTGGCAAGTGAGTTTACCATTATTTCTTTTTACCTCCAGTATCCCAACCTAAACTTAGCGTAGTTGGAATCTTGGAAGTGAGCACTGTGGCACGGAAGAAACATCTCCAAGAGAAGTCCTCTAGTTTCGGTTTGAGGACCATGAAAGGAAACTAACTCAAAGGGAGTATGGAACTCCATTTTTTTTTTTTTTTCCCTCTGATCTCTCTTCTCTTGTGCCCCAATCTCCAGGCCATCCTGTGGTGGTGGTTGGCTGCTATGGGACCCCGCAAGAGCCTACTACAACAAAAAGGCCAACATCCCCCATAGAATTTAAACAAGACACAGAATCTCATAACAATATTCAAAATGTCCAAGCTAAAATTCAAAATTACTTGACAAAGTACTACAAAGATTTCAACATGCCGAAGAAAAGACAACAGATGCCAAGGCCAAGATAATATCAATGTTGGAATCACGTGACAAAGACTTTAGTAAGGCAGCTATTATAAAATACTTGAACAAGTAATCACAATCACTCTTGCAACAAATGTGAAAATAAAATGTCTGAGTTTGCCAAAGGGCTGCCAAGGCAAAGTACCAGAAATGGGTAGGTTTTTATACTAGAGATTTTTATTGGGGGTAAAAGCTTACAGTTCTGAGGCCATGAAATGTCCAAATCAAGACATCAGCAGAGATGCTTTCTCACCAAAGTCAGCTACTAGTGATTCTGGGGTCCTGTCATGGCAAAGATGGCCATCAATCTCTGCTGGATTCCCTGCCTTCCCCTCCAGAGTCCACCGTCTCCTGTTGCTCAGCTGTGGGGAACCAGAAATAGGGCCTGTCTCTTTCTGAGCCTCCTCTCTCAGTCTCAGCTGCTCTGCTTTCGCCCTCAGTTCAACTGTGAGCTTTTAAGCATATGGCTTGTCTCCTCAGCCATGGGCTACTCCATGGGCCCAGGCCCTCAGGGACCTCTTTCCATGCCTCTGTGCTCTCCTGGTTCCAGACTCCAGGACTTCTCTCAGCCCTTGGGGCTTCTCTGTTTTCCTGCAGTCCTTTCTCTCACATGGCAGAATCAATATAGCAGCTTTCTTTTCCTCTGTCTCTCTCTCTCTCTCTGTGTCTCCATTTATATTGGCTCCAGTAAGACGGCAGACTCAACCTGAGTCACATCTCACTGATATAGTCCAATCAAAAGGGTCTCACACCCACAGGAATGGATTAGTTCAAAAACATAATCCTTCCCTTTTGGGGACTCATAAAAGAACTTCAAACTGTCATATTAAAATGTAGATGATATAAAGAAGAATCAAATGGAATTTCAGAACAGCAACCAAAAGAAAAAACATACAGAACGGACTCAAGAGGAGAATGGAGAAGACAGAATAAAGAGTCAATGAAGGGGGCCGGCTGTAGCCCAGTGGATAGGGCGCCAGTTCACCACATGGGAGGCCCCGGGTTCGGTTCCCGGGGACCTCTCCAAAGCGGGCAGACCACCTTGAGAAGGGCAAGCCGCCGAGGGCAGTGCAGAGCCACCGTGGGCAGGGCAAAAAAAAAAAAAAAAAAAAAGCCGCCACAGGCAGGGCAAAGCCACCACGGGCAGGGCAAGTCACCCGCGAATGGAGCAGATCTGCCCGTGAACGGAAG
>PVKH010017379.1:0-15435 GCA_004027955.1 Chaetophractus vellerosus | reverse complement strand
GGTTTGGGTGACATTTGTCAAAATTCAGCAAATGTGATCTTCAGATTTGTATATTTCATTGATGTGAAAGTTCTAGCCAACAGGAGAAAAACTATAAACAAATATTGAACTCTCGCCAATGACACATATGTTGAAGTGTTTAAGGGGAAGTGAACTGATGCCTACAAGTTACTTTGAAATGCATAAAGAAAAATAAAACAGGAAGGCTTGGTGGATGGACAGAAGGATAGATGTGTTATAAATAAAGTTTAGTAAAATGTTAACTGGTAGTCAGACAGGCTTTAACTTTGCAGTGCATTTGAAATTTTTCATAATAAAATATTGGGGAGTGTAATGGTTTGACAGTTTTATGTAATTATAAATTCCAAAAATATAAATTGAATCATGCTTGTGGGGCCGGCTGTATAGCCCAGTGAATCATGCTTGTAGACTGATCTCTTAATCTGGGTGTGATTGGGGCATTAACTGCCAGTCAGTGGGACATTGAGCCCCACCCCTCGGTGAGAGTGTTCTCAAGTATAAAAGGCTAGACAAAAGACAGAGATTTGAGAAGCAGATTTGAGAAGCAGTTCTGATGTTGGAGAGGAGCGCTCCAGGAGAAGACAAGTGAGCTGTTCTCCCGATCGTCTACAGCTGGCCTTGTAGAGAGACGAAAAAGCGTAGAGAGGTTCATGGTCTACAGCTGAACTTGTGGAGGAACCAATGCTAAACCCGGAGAGAAACTCAGCCCCGGGAACAGAGGAACCCAGAAGCCTGAACCCTGGAGACGTCGGCAGCTGTCTTGCTCCAACACGTGGACTTTGGTGAGGGAAGAAACTTATGCTTTGTGGCCTGGTAACTGTAAGCTTCTACCCCAAATAAATACCCTTTATAAAGGCCAACCAATTATTGGTATATTTCAAAAGGCACCCCTGTGACTGACTAATACAGGGAGAAAAGAGTCCTTATCTTTTAGAGGTACATGCTGAAATACTTAAGATTAAAATTATACAATGTCTAGGATTTGCTTCGAAGTAATATGGGAAAAAGATAAGTGTAAGAGAATAGGGAGGAAAGAAGTTTGACCAAGAGTTCATAAGTGTTGAAACTGGTGCTGGGCACAATGGGCTTCATTTTACTATTCACTCTACCTTTGTGTATAGGCTTGAAATTTTCCATCACATTTTCCATAATAAAATGTTTCAGAAATGAAAAAATATATATATATATATATTGCATTGAATATGGTTTTTAAAGCTTCCTCCTAATTTCTGTTTTGCAAATATGACACACTGTTTTGTGTTTAAAAAAGAAAATCTTTTTTTTTTTTAAAAAAAGCAACAAACAATACATTTTGCCCCTTAGGTTCACTATAGTAACGGGCTCCCATTTAAAGATCAAAGTAGTAACTGTGCTCTCTTATTAAATTTAACTAAAATTGTGCCTAAAGTGGAGAAAGCCCAGTTCCTATTTTAAAGCTGTTCTCATTATGAAGCATCTCTGAGGAATTCCAAGCTATTAGAGTACCTGACTCTGGTTGCTGAGGTGGGTGCCTAACAAGGTAATAAGAAGGCAGTGGGTGCACTTGGCTGCTGAGCTCAGTTTATGGTGCTGGCCCCCTTCCCCACCTCCATTGAAGAAACTCCTGGGAGTGGATGTGGCTCAAGCATTTGAGCTCTCCCCTCCCACATGGGGGGGTCCCGATTCGGTTCCCACTGCCTCCTGAAGAAACAAACAAACAAACAACAAGCAAAACAAATTAAAAAACTGATTCAGGAAGCCGATATGGCTCAGTGGTTGAGTGCCAGCTTCTCACATATGAGGTCTCGGTCCAACCGCCAGCGCCCAGTACCTAAAAGAGAACAAACAAACAAACAAACAAAAAACTGCTGAGAAGAGTCCAGGGACTTATCCCCCACAAGTGCCCAGGGTTTCTGCCTCCAGAATCACTGCTCTTACTTGTTTCCATGTTGCCTTTCTA
The DNA here is from genome assembly GCA_004027955.1 of Chaetophractus vellerosus. Taxonomy (NCBI): domain Eukaryota; kingdom Metazoa; phylum Chordata; class Mammalia; order Cingulata; family Chlamyphoridae; genus Chaetophractus; species Chaetophractus vellerosus. The sequence continues at coordinate 13,475 of PVKH010017379.1, read as the reverse complement.
GCAAAATGCTAGAACTTTCAAGACAAAAAGAAAAAAGTTCACACTTGAAATTTGTCAAAATGGAATTTCTCCTAGATATTCCCTATGCAATAAAGCTCAATTCAAAGAAATGCCCCCACATTCTGATGTTTATCCAAACCACCTCAGGCTTTACAATGGGGCCAGAAATATGACAAGGCCCTGCTGTGTTCCATGATCTTCCGTCCTTCCTGTTTGGCATCCAAAAGAAAAGCTCCTTTCCCACTCCCTTCCCCTTGGCGTTCTCTCTCCCCAACCCTGACTTTCTTGTGGTATTTCAAAAACATTTCCTTATGAACCTGGATAAAACCCCAACAATCAAGGCTACGGAAAACTGGACCGTTGTTTCCTGAACAATTTGAAACCTAAAAATGAGTTAGTCCCTGCGTGTTTGGTTTGAATTTTGGATGAAAGCCTAAAATGACTTTCTTTTGCACTTGAGCTGGTTTGTCCATACGTATGAGAGGGAGCCACTCTTCCCTTGGTGGAAATAATATTGGTTATTATTCTGTGTATTTTAAGCACTTTTATGTTATTATCGATCACACCCCAAAGGGGCAAGAGATGTACCTGGGTGACGGATAGCAGAGAACAAAGGAGGAGTGAATCAGCCAGAAAGGACTGAAGCCTGATGAGCACCTGGTAAGACAGCCAGTGGACGTGCAAAAAGACAAGGCCATGTGGGAGCTGCCAGAGGAGGCCGACAGGGCCAGGCCGGCCGGAAACGATTGAGCATGTCATCCGCCCCTCGGCGGCTGGGGGAGCACTGGGTAAGAGAGAGGGTGTGGGCCCAGCCTGCCCTTGGTCTGGAGCTCGGCTCCTCCACTTTCCAGCTGGATGACCTGATTAAGTAACCTGATTTCTGCGGCCTCAGTTTCCTCACCTCTATCAAGCACCTTTCACAGGCCCAGCCCTGTTTGGAGAGCTTCGTATTGAATCTTCATGACAACTATACAGGTGGATATATTACCATGCCCTCTAAGAATCTAGGTAACTTTCTCAAAGTCACACAGCTACTGAGTGGGGGTGGCTGACCACAAGCCCGGCAGGGCGACTCTGGAGCCCATTCGGCTCTCCACTCCATTTTGGGGTTGCAGTGCAATAATGGCTATTCATGTGACCCTCTGTGCCCCCAAAACATTATAAGACCTTAGCCAAAGGAGCTGGTGTTGTTCACCTAAGAATGGAACAAGATTGAACCTCTTGCCCATAACTAAATTAGATGCAAACCAAACTGGGAAGAGAGAAAAGGGCCAGGGCACAGGGGAGAACTTCCTGGGACTGTGGCCACAGGGACCACCAAGAGACCTCCAGGGGGTCTGCCAGGTCCTGGTAAGAAGGGGCTGAGGAAGTGCTTCCACGGGGTGTGCCTATTGTAGTCAGGAAAGGGGGCAACCATCCTGCAAGTAGCACCACCTAAAAGTGCCCAAGATCTAAGTTTCATTCAGCCCCCAACCCAGAGGAGGCCACACAGAATAACCAGCAAGGCTAAAACCAGGGGAATTGTCACAGTGCCTCCCAGAAGGGTTAGAGAAGCAGCCCTGGCCATTTGTGCCTCAGGGTCAAACTCAGGACAACGTTCAACTGCTATTTCTTGAGTCTGTGTCCCTATCTGAATATTTGCTACCTGTGTCATCTCTCTTAAAAAGCCCTTAAAAGTGAAAAATATTGAACATTTCTTTCAGTAAGAACAAGGAGGGCTGATGGAAAAGATCCATCTTGCTTTGAAGACAGCTTCAGGAGAGGGTGTGTTTGGAAATGAGAGAGACCCGGAGGTCAAATTCCAAGGGTCTGCAGGATAAAAGAAAGAAATAGATGGGGAGCCTGCTGAGAATAGACAGGTGCCCTGAGGGGCTGGTGGAGGGCTTGTGTCTTCTTTTTTTTATTTTTTTTAAGATTTATTTATTTACTTACTTTCATCAGGTGAGTAGTTAGAGGCCCCCAGTTACACTTGCAGTATTCAGTGGGACTAGGACCTGGATCTCATGTTTTTCAAACAGAAGCAACAAGTCAAACTTCTCTTTTACTAATATTGATCACCTCTCAGAGTTTGGTTGTAGTACCAAATATTAAAAGAATCCATCAGATGAAAAGGATCCCAAACTAAAGGGAGGAGGGAAATCAGAAAAATCTGTCCTGCTGCATATAAACCAGATGTTTAATTTCCTAAGCTGCTCAAGTAAATACCATGAAATGGGTAGACTTAAACAATGGGAATGCAATAATAGCTTATGGGTTTGAGGCTAATAGAATGTCCAAATCAAGGCATCATCAAGGTTATGCTTTCTCCCCAAAGGCTGTGGCATTTTGGGACTGACTGCCAGTGATCCTTGGCTCCTCTTCACATGGTCAGGCACATGGCAGTGTCTCCTGGTCTCTTCCTTCCCTGCCGGGTTCCACTGATTTCAGCTTCTGGCTGCTCTATCTGTGGCTTTCTCTCTCATGTCTGAAGTCATTGTTTATAAAGGACTCCAGTAGTAGGTTTAAAACCCTTCCTGGGGCCGCCTGTAGCCCAGTTGGTAGGGCGCTGGTTTACCACATGGGAGGCCCCGGGTTCAGTTCCCGGGGCCTCCTCAAACGGGTGGACCACCTCGAGAAGGCAAGCCAACGCGGGCAGGGCACGCCACTGTGGCGGGGCACGCTGCCGTGGGCAGCCCCCGCGGGCGGGCAAAAAGGCAAGCCCCCGCAGGCAAAGGCAAGCCCCCGCGAGCAAGGGCGAGCCCCCACAAGCAGGCGGGCCGCCGCACCAGTGAGCTGACTCGGCAGGTTGCCCCAGCAGGGGGAGACAGGCAGACACAGAGGAACGCAGAGAAAAATGAACACAGCAAGAACAAGCAAAAAGGGGGGGATGTATAATAAACAAAAATAAATTAAAAAAAAAAAAAACCTTCCTGATTGAGGTGGGCCACACCTTAACTGAAGTAGTCTCATCCAAAGGTCCTACCTACAATGGGGTCACACCCACAGGAATAGATTAAATTTAAAAACATGATTTTCTAGGGTACCTAGCTCCAAATCACCACACCATGCATTGAAGTCAACCTTTTTATTTTCTGTTTATTTAGCAAATGTCAAAAACGATGTTTCACAAAGAATGGCAATTATGCCAAAGTTAAAAATTCCAATTTCTGGAATATGGTGTAAAAGAAAAGGACCAAATGAAATAAAATATAAAATACATTGCATCCTCTTTAGCATTTGAAACAATCATTTTTGTTGTTGTTTTTTTAAAAAGCAACACTCATTTAAATGGATTTGTAGAGATGGTTTTAAGTGATTTCACGCTTCCAAAATGCCTATAGAGTAATAGAAACTTAGAACAACATTGCCCACTTCTCTCTGCTTACAATGACTTGCTTGTGACTGATTTCCTCATCAATTATTGAAAGAATCAGAAGAATTGGAGATTTCAGTGGGAGAGTTGAATAAGCCTTCCCAGAATCCAAACAAAAATGGATTTATAAAACCTGGTGTGCAAACACTGAGGCTCACGCACAAGCAAAGCAAAACAACAATCATCAAATAGTGAGTGATTAGTCTGGGCAAAGCAAAATGCATCACCTGAGCAGTGATTGCCCTCTTGGGGAAAAAGGAGAAAAGTTCTACACTGACTCTATTCAGAAAATTTCCTTAATGATAAATACATTTTTCTACATAAGTTTCCATATTAATAGTGTGGTTCAAATAGACAAATAAATATGAAAAATTTTACATGTTCTACAGGAAATAAATTTTGAGGCTAACTGTATTTTTCTCCCAGCCAAAATCAAAGTTCTACCACCATTCCCTGCCAGAAAAAGAAGCATATGATTCTTTTATGGGGGGCCAGCTGTAACCCAGTGGATAGGGTGCCGGTTCACCACATGGGAGGCCCCGGGTTCGGTTCCCAGGGGCCTCTCTGAGTGGGCAGACCACCTTGAGAGGGCAAGCCGCCCTGAGAGGGCAAGCTACTGTGGGCGGGGTAGAGCCGCCGTGGGCAGGGCAAAGCCACCATGGGCAGGGCAAGTCGCCCGCGAACAGAGCAGAGCCGCCTGTGAGCAGGGCAAGCCGCCTGCGCAGTGAGCTGACTTGGCACGTCGCCGCAATGGGGGGAGACAAAGCAGACACAGAAGAACGCAAAAAATGAACACAGCAAGAACAAGCAGAAAGGGGGGGATATGTAACAACAACAAAAAGAATATATGTATTTCTATATAAGAATGTAAGATAGGCTAAGCTGAAAGCGAACTGAACTCTGCTGTAACAGGAGACAAGATGAAATTCAGGGTTTGAAGTCAGAAAACCTGCCTGTGGGCCCTAGTTCTCCTCTTAGATGTCAGACCTTGGCAAAGTTTCTCTTTTTGCTTTAGTTTCTTCATCTGTAAAAGGAGTTGTTATAGGTTGAATTGTGTCCCCTAAAAAGATAGTTGAAGCCCTACCCCCGGTACATGTGAATGTAACCTTATTTAGAAATAAGGACTTTGCAGATATAATCAAGTTAAGATGAGGTCATGCTGGAGTAGGGTGGGCCCTAACTCAGTATGCCTGCTGTTCTTATAAGAAGAGAAGAAACACTTAGGGGAGAAGACCATGTTAAGAAGGGGAGGGAAAAAATGGAGTTAGGCAGCTACATGCCAAGGCACACCAAGGATTGTCAGCCACCACTAGAAGCTAGGAAGTGGCAGAGGAGGATTTTTTTCTTCCCAAGAGCTTTCAGGGAGAGTATGGCCCTACTGAAGCCTTGATTTGGAGCTTCTAGCCTCCTGAACTCTGAGAGAATTAAGCAACCAAATTTGTGGTATTTTGTTATAGCAGCCCTGTATTAGGAAATTAGTACAGGATCTAATGATAGGACCTACCTTATATAATTGCCATCAGAAATAAGAAAGGTACTCAGACCTAACACTTAGAGATCCTCAGTGAGATACTCAGATTGAACTCATGCTTTTAACTCATTTTCCTTCTAAAAGAAATAAAATAGATATAAACTCATGAGGACAAGGAATATGAGAGAAGAGGTAATAATGGACAGGAAAGGTCAACAAATTTTAGGGAGAGAGAAGCAGACAGAAGAATGATAACTGACTGCAGAATTCATTCAAAGAGGGATGATAATGAGAAGCAAGCTAAGTTGCTCCCACATAAAGACATAGGGGCTAAGACCCCACAGGCCTAGGAAGGCATGGGTGAGGCACAAGATAAAAACAGGAAGACTGAGGTAGAGTAGTGCAACCCCAGATTCCCTCCTGACCCACGCAGCAGCCACAGCTCTCCCATCTCCAGGGGACATGGAAGCTATGATCCCTGGAGAAATTAAGGCAGAGAGGTGCAGAGGAGAGTAGGAGAAAGGTATGGGGCCAAAAATGGGGATTACAAGAAAGTCTGCATGGTGAATGGCAAGGCCCGGGCTCATGCTGCAGCCCTGCTCCCAGATGCCAACAGTCAGGCATGTACTTTCACCATCTCAACTCCAGTCCCAACACCCTCCATGGCAGAAGATCGAAGGACTCAATTTTGGAGAAACTGAACAGCTTTAAAGAAAAATCCTATATTTGGAGGTCCCCCTCACAAAAAGTCCACCTAGCCACCCATTCACCTTGCAGTGAAACCGAGTCATTGTGAAGCCTAGTGTACCCACTCAGAGATTCTTATGAGCTTTTTAGTGCCTCACCTTTGAATACAAATGGAGAGCCAAGGATCACCAGAAACGCGATGAAAACCTCTGCCATAAACAGTAGAGAACAAAACAAACAAATGGGAAAAAAGGAATTAGAGGGACAGATATAAACCAGGAACCAAAGGTTTTTTTTATTTTAATCCTCAGAAAGATAGAAGATATTGTAGCCATGGAATGATATCTAAACAATATCTAAATATATTAAAAGAGAAACAAACATTGGATAGCTATTGTTACTATCATTTTTATTACCATATGACTGCCCCACATAAAGACATCTTTCCTCAAGTCCAGGCCACAAGGCCTTCCTTCACTCTCTATCCTCCTGCCTTCCTGGCCTCCTTCCTGTTCCTCAAGCAGCAAGCCCACTTCTGGGCCCTTTCACTTGTTCGTCCCTCTGCCTGACCTCTTCACAGCTGACTCCACTTCATTAGCACATCTCTAGCAAGAGGGCTTCCCTAACAATTCTAGCTAAACAGAACCTCCTCATACCATCACTCTTTACCCTTCATGTTGCTTTACTTTTCCCACAGCAGTAATCACTCTGTGAAATTACAGCCAATCCTCCTTACTTGCAGGCTGCATATTTGTGAATTCACCTACTCACTAAAATTTATCTGTAACCCCAAAATTAATTCTCTCAGTATTTTTGCAGTCGTTTGTGGACAAGCACATAGCAGGGAAAAATAAGGGTCACCCAACACGCATGTTCCCAGTTTAACAAGACAACTCTCTTCCTTCTTGTTTTAGCTCTCAATACAATTGTCCTTTTCACGTTATATTTAGTGCCATTTGTTTTTTAAAAACATTTTTGGGCTCTTTATTGGCAATTTCACTGTTTAAAATGCACCCCACCACCAAGCATTGTGCTGAAATACTGCCTAAGAGCAAGAAGGTTGTAGTGTTCCTCATAGAGAAAATACATATGTTAAATAAGCTTTTGCTCAGGTATGAGATTTAGTGCTGTTGGCCATGACTTCAATGTTAATGAATCAATATTGAATTATAATAAATAAGGTACCTTTAAACAAAACACACAGAAACAAGGTTAGGTATTGATTGGTTGACAAAAATATTGTAACCAGAGTCTCACTGGAACTTAAGTATTTCCCCTTGGGGCAATGGTTCAGTATTCACTAACTCAATGTTCTCTGGGACTTTACAGAACATAACTGACATGAATAATGAAAACTGACTGGATATGATTTGTGTTGTTTCGTGTCACTTCCAGCTCCAAGACAGGCAAAGGGCAGGACCCAGCATTTAACACAATGCCTTAAACATAGCAGATTCTCAGTAAATTTTCATTAAATGAAAAAAAAACTTTATTGCAAAGATATTCAATAGTACATAGGATTCATCCTTTTCTCTCTTTGAGGGAGCAAAAAAGCCATGAACAGTGAAGACTCAGCCTAGTTTGCTGCTTAAAATATAAATTATAGTTTTGTTTTCATTCAATCTCCTGAGTTGTGGTGGAATAAAATATAAGCACTATTATTATTTACTATTAAATATGAATGGTATGCTAGTAATGGTAAAAGGTAAAACTGGTCATGGTAATGGTAAAAATGAATGGAAATGCTCGGAGACAAATATATTTACAAAATATGAAAACTATTGTCTAAATTTCAAAGAAAACTGATTTGGGGAGAGAAGTATACTACACACAGGCCTTTAATTGGGCAAAACTTCTAATTTAAAACTCCCCGGTTTCAAAGTTGTTCAGAGGGATGGTCCCATCAGGAAAGCCTTTATTTAGCAGCCTGAGGATTGATACTCCCCTGTGGTTTTTCTTTACACCACCCACAGCCATAAACAAACAAAAAGCAACCCAATTCAGATGTGTGTTTTTTAATAGTTCCAAATTATTCAGCCAAATCTTTTATTCGACCTGATGTTCACAAGTAACAATCCACCGCAGAATCTTTGTGCTTGGAGATCATTAGGTTCAAACTCATCCTTTTACAGAAGAGGAACTGAGGCATAAGGAGCAAGTTGTGCTAGTTTATAGAGACCGACATGGGCCATTTGGGTTCTTATGGCTCCCAGGCCCACTCCTCTTTCTGCTCTGTCACTGACTGGTAGGAGTGGGCTATCCTTGGAACCTCAGTCCACCTGGAATGAGTGTATAAAGAGATGTGAAAGGGAGGCGACAGGAAAACAAAAAATGGTGAGGAACCTGAGGGAACCACAGATTCAAAGCTCAGCTGCGGCCCAAGCAAGAGTTGATAATACAGCACATCCATGACACCCTTAGCAGACAAACCGTACACCCCTTTGGGCCCCTAAATGTAGAAATGTTCGTACATTTCCTGGATTTCTCCCGAATCATGTTTCTGCAGAGGCATGTCTTGCACATATCATCATTCCCAATTAACCACTTTCTCATCTTTTCACAGAATAAAATGTTCTTTCATTTCATGGCCATTTTTTCTTAATTTTTTTTTATCACTTCATGAGAGTCCCTGAATAGATGCACTGGCAATGTACAGAGAAAATCATTGTGGACAGAAACTCCTCCCTTCCTATCTCTCCCAAGCATCCACTCTTCCTCCAGCGTCCCCACCTCAGTAAATGGCACCACCAACCCAGTTCTCAAGCCAGAAACTAGGAGTCATGCTTTACTACTTCCTCTTCTTCACCCACCAAGATGAAATCACCAATTCCTATCTAGCCCCTTCACCAAACTTTTCTGGAGGCCAAAAGGGCAGCACAGACAGCCCTTGCTATGAGCTGAAGGTTGCACACAGAACTGGAGTTAAAATAAACATCGATAGGCAACAATTCCCCATCTGCTTTAGGTCTTTGAAATTCACGCTCAAACTATCTTGCTAATAGATTTTAACTTGTTTTTTTTTACATACATTTTATTTTTTAAAACAGTTTTAGATTTACAGAAAAATTGAGAAAGTAGTACAGAGAGTTTCCATATACCCCACACCTAATTTTTTCCCCAATTAGTAACATCTTACATTAGTATAGTACAGTTGTTAAAATTAGTAAACCAATAATGATAGATTATTAGTAACTAAATTCATATTTTTCACCTATCTTTTTTTGTTGTTGTTCCTGTATCTCATCCAGGATACCACATTATGTTTAGTTGTCATATCTCTTTAGGCTCCTCTTGGCTGTGACAGTTTTTCAGATTTTGTTTTTGATGACCTTGACAGTTCTGAGGAATACTGGTCAGTCTTTGGAGATGTTCTTTTATTGGGATTTGTCTGCTATTTTTCTCATAATTAGGCAGGGCTTATTGGTTTGGGGGAGGAAGTCCCAAGATTTACCATTTTTATCACATCGAATCAAGGATATATGCTATCAACATGACTTTTCACTGTTGGTGTTGCCCTTGATCATCGGCTGAGGTAGCTTTTGCCACGTTTCCCCACTGTAAAGTTCCTCTTTTGCTCCCCTCCCACACTGTACTCTTTGGAAAGAAGTCACTATGTGCAGCCCATACTTAAGTAGTGGGGAATTATGCTCCCCCACCTAGAGCAAAGTATCTTTTTGAAAATTTTGCAATTTTTCTGCACAGGAGATTTGTCTCTTCTCTGCACTTATTTACTCAATAATTAATTTACATCAATATGAACTCTTGGATATTTATTTTATACTTTAGGTTATAATCCAATAACTACTTTATTTATTTATTTTGTTGCTTTATTTGCTCTCGCTTTGGCCACTGGGAGGCCTTTCGGTTGGCTCTTTTCTCCTTTTGACATACCCTATCGGTGTGGATTGGAATGTTGGTGTTTTTTTGTTTGTTTGTTTTGTTTTTGTTTTTGTTTTGCACTTCCTAACTTTCTGGCACTACAAGATGCAACCTGTTTTTTAAATCATGCCCTTAGAAGACCTGGATTTCAGGCAGCCCCAGAAGTAATTAAAAGGGAGTTTTCTGCACTTTGTCCATGGAAAGGGATATTTCTAGGCTGTTTGGCTCTGTGACTGGTGTTTTGCCTCTCAAATTGAGTTCATCAGTCAGGTACCAAAGGAGACACAAAGCTACTGGACATAATAAGTACTACAAGGAGTACTGAAAATGGAGTCAGAAAGACTGGGCTTAGCTGTGGCCTCCACACTAGCTGAGTGACCCTGGAGCAGGTCGTTATACATCTCTGAGCCACAGTTTCTTCAAATATTCCTTGCAGGACTTTGTGAAATGGAAGGTCACACATATAAACACCTAGGACAGTGCTGGGCCCAAAGTTGTTGCTTAAAAACTGACTAACCTCATAGAACAGTGAGAGCAGGTCCCCTCAAAAGGAACCTCAGGGTTGGAAGAAAGAACAATTGGCTTGCTCCAGCTTCTCCAAACCACCAGCACTCCATCAGCTCAAAACTGAACAAATGACTCATGAAGTCTAACCCATTCTTCTAGTCTCGGCTTCCCTCTTTCATGCTGGGAGGCCAAATTACAGTATTTTATTATTTTGCCTCTTTATTGTATTTTTTTTTTTTTTAATCTCTGTAGTCCTACCTAGTTTTGGGCATTTTTCTTTTCAGAAGTCCCACTTGTTCTAACCTGTTATTTGTATTCTTGGTAAAACCAACAATGGCTATCATGTAGCTCTCCCAACCTTTGAGAAGATATCTAGGTTGTATTCTTGCCACACCGCTACCTCATTAATCCAGAGCTAAGTGTTGAAATCCCACTTTCTGTTTTGGTTTGTATGTTCTGTTAGCACTTATATCATTCTCCAGATCAGAGTTTCTGCTCCTGGATAAGTGGCTGCTTGTGGTGGCACCCACCTAACCAGGTAACAGAACAGGGCTCTATAGAGCAAAAGTGGGTTGCGTTGAACTCTAAACCTACCCCAAATCGGGCAGGGCAACCTGTGTGACTTGGTGTTTGGCTTTCCTTCACTTGACTCTAAGCTCCAGGAGGTCAGGGCCACTTATGTCTTGTTCACTGCTGTATCCCCAGGGTCTAGCATAGTGCTGTCTGACATTGGTAGTTGCTCAGTTAGTATTGTTGAGTGAAAGAATGAATGAATGTGTTTTTCCAAAAAGCAGACACTCCAGCTTTTCTTTCATTTCCTGGTAGATGCAGAGGAAATGCTGTTTTCCTTAGTCCAAAGATTTGCTCCATTTTATGTGGCCCACCATGTTGATTGTCATCTAATTGGTAATTTGATCAAAGATTGGGAGGCAGTGCTTCCAGGCAGAGCCCTGGAAAGGAAAGGAAGAGAACCAAGATGAATTTGAATTAGGAGAAGGAATTCTCTCCTCCTTCTTCCATTGCACTTTCCCAGCCATCCATACCCTACATATCTTTTCAGGCCCAGCCCCTGCCCAATGCCAAGTTGCATCTCTTCCACAGTGCCTTTCCAGTCTCACTGACTCATCTTCCTCTAAATCTTTAGCATAATAGAGGCTTATCCACACAACAGACATACTTGCTAAAAATACCTCTTGTGCTGTAATCTTCCCTTTTGTAATCTAATCCTTTATGGTTACTTTTACTTTTTATGTGTTTATATCTTATTTTCCCAACTAGATTATAATTTCTTTGAGAGCAGAGATTTTATCTCATATTTCTTTGTAGCTCTCTCCACTCTGGCACCACCTTTGACCCTGGAGGGTTTCCCACCTCCACCTCCAAGGCAATAGCCTAATCACTTCATCACTTCATCACTTCATTTAAAAAGTGGGATAGAGGAAGATGAGGAGAGAAGGTCAGAGAAAGGAAAGAGAGAGGATGGGACAAAGCGAAGAACATAGAAAGACTCAAATAGAAAGAATTGAGCCAGAACAAACTGCTAATAAGTTAGGTCAAATTTCACTGAAATATTCAGGGTACCAAAAACCCAGGGCTGCTAAAGGAAACAAAGGTGAACATCATGAACCATTTAACAATCTCCCTCACAACCTTTTCGCATACATTTCACTACTAGATAGTAGAATCCCTTAATACAACTCCAAGGACATGCCTTCTTCTGGAATTTCATTGCATTAAATATTATTTGAAGTAAGTAGATACTTAACCACCTGGAAACCAAAGAATTGTAGGTTTTTCAAGTTGGAAGAGATATGAGACCATTTAAGGTTATAAATTTAAGGTTACAAATTCTGACCCTTCTGGAAAAGGTATGAAGAAAAATCTAGTGTAAGCTCATTTAAACTTTTCTGGGAAGAGGATTTGTAACTTTCATCAGCTTCTTAAAGGGATGATGCTGCCAAAAACTTACAGATCACTACATGGGCTAAAACATGTTACAGACCAGAAGCTCTGACCTGAAAAGGTTAGCTAGTATACCCAGGGAAGTAGAGCCAGGTAGTAAGACAACCAGAACTACAACCAGTTTTCCTGACTTCTAGTTGCCACTTCTTCTACTGCCCTTACACTCCTCCCCTCTCCCGCCCTACCTTTTTTTGTTATAAAGAGATTTTCTCCGTGGCACTATTTGCTCTAACAGGATTTGACCTGAGGTGTTCTGGATGCTTTGCTCTGTTACATTTTAAGTGTCTTCTATTTGCCAGCTTTCCTTCACCCTAATGATGCCCACAGAGATGTAATTTTCTCACTTCTCGTTTTCTATTATCACCTTAGCTGGCCTTTGCCTCTCTCTTTTCTGCTGCACATGGTATGTCTCTGGGTGCCCTTTTGTCCTCCATCCTGATTTTATGAGAAGTATTTATTTCCATGTTTTCTGTATTTGCCTGGATGTATTCTTACTGAGCTGATGGTAAAACTCTTCTGTCTCAGCAGGACACTGTTGCTCACAGCAATTACACCTGCTGTCTTCCTTTTCATTTTCCTTCAGCTCTTGATGAAATTGCGTTTCCAGAGATCCTATGAATTCTTTCTCAGACTCTTACATAACTCGATGAATTCAGCCATTTCTTTTCCATCCGTTTTTCTGTTGTTGTTTGGTTGGGCATTTGGCTCATTTTCTCTCCAAATAATTTGATGGCTATTTTATCTTCAGTTTCTCTCATTCTATCCATGATCTCCTGCATCCAAATGGATGGCTCAAGACACAGATTTTGTTGGTACACGTATCGTAAGCTGCAGAATGAGTCTGTGAAACTGCCAATTGTTTTGTTGTTTCTGTACTAGTTTTGTTGATTTTGTGTTGGGGAGATTTTTGTTTGCTCTTGGCGGGGGGGTGGGGAAGTGAGGTTAATTTGAGGTCCAGTCTTAAGGCTAAAGTTGGGAATTTGTTCTTTTGCTCCAAGTTATATCCTTTCTACCTTTAATGAGTTTGCCTCTTGGGCAAAACTCAAAATTTGTTTGTGTGTGTGTAGGGAATGATTCTAGAGAGAAAGGTCCATTGTGGCTGAAATATGGGTTTCCACATCTCCTCTATAAGTAAATCAGCATTTCAAGATAAATTTTCAATTCCACTCCCTCCCCCCAATACACCCCCATCTTCATCTCCTCTCCCTATCCTACCCTTTGAAGTTAAGAGTCCCAATCCAGAGATGAGCACTGGCAAAATTAAGGCAGAAACCAGGCCCATGCATACCACACAAGAGTTCAGAAGAGGCTGATGGAGACATGGGAAGGGATTAGGGGGGAGGAGTGCAAGAGGAGACTGCCCAAAAGTAACTCAGATACCTGGTGGGCATCGGAACTGATGGGTAGTAAATGTGCCTTACAGAGAAAGTAAGAGGCTGATCAGTTGGAGCTGAGTCGCTGTTTCTTGGGACTGGGTAGTGACAACTTCCTTCTAAGGCCCACTGAACAGGCAGGGGTAAGGTGGGGGGGGGGGCAATGCTGAGCCTTTGCTATACTTTCTTGATTAGCTCAGAAGATGGGGCAGGGCAGATTCCACAAGAAGGAGTCATAGTGACT
>PVKH010017378.1:0-15435 GCA_004027955.1 Chaetophractus vellerosus | reverse complement strand
CTACCTAAAGATTTTCCTCCTTTGCTTTCAAGATTGAGCCCCCAAACAGCCTAATTGAGAAGACATAGATATACCTGTATAGGTTCAGTTTGTCATCTTGACTGGGAGCCCTAGAAACTATTCTTTTGTGGGTAAAAAAAATCTTGGTTACCACGGAAGTTCTCAGCCATCCCATGGAGTGAATGTCTTTATGACCCTTAGCTGTATTCTTTTTACAAGTACTGTCTCTGTTTTTAGCCAAAGAGTTCCAAGTAAGAATCCTTTAGTTGCTTCTATTAGTTTTCCTGCTAGCTGAAAATAGAACATTGGAGCATGGCTTCTCATTTCAATTCCCATTTATCTCTAAACTTTCTGTTGTCTTTAAGGGACCTTCCTGGCACGTACACGTTCCCTCACTAATTACTCAAAATTCTGTGCTTTGAGTTTGTCTGAGATTATCAGGCATATCCTGAGCAAATCTGAATAATCACTAGATCATTTAAGAACAATCTGATTTGTCCAATAATTGCTTTTTTATTCATGTAGTATAGACTAGCAGCTTAGAATCAGAGCTAAAAATGTAAGTGTAACTTTATAAAGGGTTAATGTTGATCCAAAATTTTATTTATTGATTGTTAATTCATTTACCAATATTTACTGAGTGCTTATTCCTATCAGACACTGCACTGGGAACTGGGAATATAACGGTGAACAATACAGAAAATGTGCAATGTCTTCATGGAGTTTACCATCTAACACACGGGTTGGCAGACAGCAATACGGATACACCAATTTGTTTGCCTATTTTCTGTGGCTGCTTTTGCATTATAAGGTCAAAGTTCAGTCATTGCAACAAGAGACTATATGGCCCACAAAGACTAAAATATTTACTATCTGGCCCATTACAGAAAAAGTTTGCTGATCCCAGGTCCAACAGAAGACAAGAAACATTAAGAATACAATAAAATAGAAAGCATCAATTAAGTAGAGCCTCTGAAAAGGAAGAATGACATACCTTATTTCATGAGCCTAGGCAATGGCATTTGGCTCAATGGGTACTTGAAAGTGTATAGGATTACTCAAAAGGGAAAGGAGGAAGAGAGGGGTCAGCAAAGCATGTGCAAATGCCCTGAGGTCAGGAAAGCTGAGTACAACAGAAGAACATAAAGGAGGATCATGTATCTGAAACAGTGAGTGAACAATTGTACAAAAGAAGATTGGAGAGGTGGCCAAGGGCTAGATCATAGAAAGGCTTTTAGTTTTTATTAGTTGTTTAGACTTTTCTCTTAGGAGAAATGAAAAGCCATTGAGGGCTTTTTAATCTAGGAACAAATATGGTTGGATATGTTTTTAGAAGGTAATAATGGCTGAGAATTAGAAGCATCTTCTCTGTGACTGTGCAAAGCCAATTAGAGGCTTATTTTAGTTTTCCAAATGAGACAGAATGAGATCTGGACTAGGGTGAGGAGCAAGAAGATGGTAGAGTTGATGAGTTTAACTTGATGTGGGTGTTGTGGGAAATGGAGAAATGTCAATGACTCCCAGGTGTCCACTTATTAGACTGTCATTTACTAAGATAGTGGACATGGGAGAGAGCTGGGTGTTGGTGGGAAACACCATGAGTTAAATTTTAGGGGCATATTGAGTTTGAGGAGTGTGTTGAATCAGTATCCTGCTGTACTTGTCTGGAGCCTAGAAGAGAGGTCTGTACTGAAGACGTAAGCATGACAGTTACAGGTACATAGGTAGCAATTTTTATCTAGATTTTTTCTTTTCCAGATGAACAAAAAGCAACAGAAAATACCTGATAGTATAATTTTGGACTCTGCATTTGCAGGAAGTATGAGAAAGCATCTGTGTGACTGGTTGCCTGTAGGCTTTAATGGTTAGAGCCCTTGAACAGAAACCTTCTTTGCTGCATCCTTGTAGAATCATTCTGTGTCTTTGATAAAGGGAACATCTACAGAATTACAATAACAACAACAACAACAACAAAATAGCACAGGGGTGGGGGTATAGAAAGATAGAGGCTTTATATGATCCCCTGTATGCTACATTTTTCTCCAAAGTTATAACATGTTCCCATCCCACTGAATTGAAATATTACAGTTAAATTTCTCAAACTGATTAAAAATCACATGTTCCTTATGTGATTAAAATAGAGTTTATGACAAAAACTGAGAAAGATATTCAATTTATTGCTATCTTTGCAGTTGTAAACATCTGTGCTGGTTAATGCTCTTCCAGGTGAAATTTTCAAACCTTACCTTTGCTAGGTAAATAGCCTGGCTGTGCATATACTCATCTGCTCGCCAATCCCAGTCCCTATTATTATTCTCACCAGATCAGTGGCTTATCATCTTATCAGGGCATGTAACTTCTGGGATGGTAGAGTGCTTCTAATAATAGAAAATATTAATTTATCTATGCATATTTATATATTTATCGTTAACTGTGCTTTTATACATTCAGTTATGCCAAAAAAAAAATTGGTGTCAAGCCACTAGTGTTCAAGAGAATTTGTTGTATCATTATTATGATTGCTTTTGTGGTTATTCAATTTTCATAGCATTGTTTGCATAAATTATGCAATTCATACAATAGCCTAGAGCATCAATCAGACATAAAACTAATGCGTAGAAAAATGTTGGAAGGCTAATTTTTCAGCATTTTCTTGGGCTTTTATTGTTAAAACAATATTCTGGCTCCTCAGACTAAGGGAGATGTTTAGAAATGGTGTTAAAGCCCCAATGTCCTCAGTAAAGTTGTCCTCCCTAAATGGAATTATCTTCACTGGTAGAGAGAGATAAAATAATTTCCATATTTCAGGGTCATTGACAAAAACATTAAATACTCAAATTAACATCTTATATCTGAGACTATCAGATAGATTACTCTTTAACTAATAGCAAGGAAATGAAAAAATTGGTTAAAGGGAAAAAAATGGAACATATTTACTGCATTTTAAACCAACGGTCCCCTGAACAAAAGATCAGCTAGTATCTTTATAAATGGTTTGTAAAATAGGATGATATTTCTTTGGTCGAGACCTGTTATTTGTGGTATAGTAATTTTTCAGTAAGTTGGAACATTTTTAAAATGAGGTAAAGGTAAGTGGTTATAAGATATAAACAACATTTTTGAATTTATAAAACTAAAAAGCATAGGTTATAATGTAATCCATTAAAGAGGAATGGCAAGAAAGTGAAATATTGTTTCAAGCTTAATACCCATCGTTTGGAGGTTTAATCAAACTGAATTAAGGCCCACATATGTGACACTAAGGTAGTTGGCTGATTATTATTCTCAATTAGTGAGTCTTCTGCTTTTCTCATATTAATGGTCAAATTTGGATACACCCTGGCATGGACAGCTGTGGATGATTCCTTTGCCAAGGTACTCAATTCAATCCCTGCCAAGATTTCCCCTTTGTGAATTGCAATGTCAATTGTAATGTTAATGTTTTCAAAAGATTGCTCAAAGATTAAGAGTATTTTTCAAAGATTTCAGATCCTACAATTGAATGCTTTGCATTGGCTTGAATCAGCTATTTCGTTTTCTCTCTCCCTTAAACTATACCCCATATTTTTAGAAAATAGCCCAAAATATTACCTGTGGTACCGTCCAGGTAACAGAATTATGGGGGCAATTTTTAGTGCATATTTTATAAACCTTCTAAAATTATTCGTGTTATGGTTATTTTTAAATTGCTGTGTTATTAAAGTAAGACATTTAAATGATTTAAAAATTGAGATCATGCTGAACAGCTTACAATTAAAAATAGCAGTACCTCCTCACTGCAGAGTGCTATTCTTCAGAGGCCATTTCCATTGGTTTCAGCTGTTTTTTTTTCCTGATATTTCCTTCCATATTAAAAATATTAAAAAATATATCTTTATTGCTATTTCTAATTTTTCCAGGTGCATATATTGTCTACTTAGGAGGCTTTGACATTCTTACTTGATCATCACTTATCTCCTCCCTGCAAATACACACACATTCACCCTCTATCTCTTTTTTCCCACTTTCTAACTTCCCAGTAGAGTTATGTCTTTTTGTTTGTTTGTTTGTTTAAGTTATTGCACTATTCAGGAATTACATTATTGTTACTATGTCTATATTATTCAAAGTTCAGCCTTGTGGTACATTAGAATCTATTAACTGTCTAGTGATGATTTGCCTTTGTTTATTTCTGCTTATCACTACCTAATCTCCAAACTCTGATAGAGTTGCTCCTCTCTCACTATGGTCAAACATATCAGGTAAACTACTAGTTTCACTTTTGTCTTGGTGGGATCTTTCCAGATCATTTCATTCTCTTGCTCTAGTCTTGGCTGGAATCTTCTTTGGTGGGTTCTGAGCATCCTGGGAATGCACCTCATTTATGAGTGTGTGCTGGATCCTATTTCCTGGATCCTGTGACTTGCCGTATTTTGGTAATGCACACTCTTTAGTAGCTTTCCAAAAAGAGTGCACAGCAGGTTAAATTTTGAGAACTTGAATGTCTGAAAATGTCTTTATTCAACCCTTATACTTGATTGATGTTTTAGGTATAGAATTCTAGATTGCAAATCTTTTCCCCTGTGTAGTTTTACACTGTAGACAGTGTAGTTTTACTTTACTGTCTTTTAGCTTCCAGATTAGCATTATGAAGTCATTTTGATTCTGGTCCTTTATATATGACCTATTTATTTTTCTCTCTAGAAAATATTTTAGAATCCTATATTTATTCTTAGTGTTTTTGAAAAATCAGAATGATTTTTCTTTTTTTTTTAGGAGGTACCAGGGATTGAACCCATGACCTCATACCTAGGAAGCAGGCACTTAACCACTGAGCTACATCCACTCCATCCACTCCCCCAGAATGACTTTAATCATTGTTCTGTGCATTTATACTTCACATTTAATCTGGAAAGTGAGGTCTTTGGTGATGGAAATAGCTCTTGTTTTATTACCTTAATAATTTCTTCTCTGTATTTTCTCTGTTTACTCTTTCTAGACTCACGTAATTTGGATAATTCACCTCCTGGACAGAACTGCTAGTTCCTTTGCTTTTTGCCCCATTTTTAACCTCAACTTTTCCATTGATTTTTGTTTTAATATCTGATATCAATTTTGTAATTTCCAAGATATTTTTCTTGTTCTCTGAATGTTCTCAGTTTTAAATGAAATTTTAAATTAGGACAACTGTAGATTCACATATTGTTGTAAGGAATAAGGTGGAGAGATGCTGTGTATCCTTAACTCAGCTTCTCCTAATGGTAATACCGTATAAAACTATAGTATAAAATCACAACCATGATATTGACATTGGTATAATTCACCAAACTAATTCAGACTTTTCCAGTTTTTACTCATTTGGGTGTATATGAGTGTGTGTTTAGTTCTATGTAATTTATTCACATGTGTAAGTTCACATCTCCATCATCACAGTCAAATTCCATCACCACAAGGAGTCCTTGTGTTGCACTTTTAAAGTTAAATCCACTTCACTCTATTTCCCTAGCCTCCATTTCTAAAATTTTGTCATTTCAAAAATACTATATAGTCATATAGCATGCAAGTTTTGAGACTGCCTTCTTTTACCTAGTATAATGCCTTGGAGATTCATTCAACTTATTGCATATATCACTATTTCATTCCTTTAATTGTTGAGTAGTATTCCATAATATGTATGTACTACAGTTTGTTGAACTGTTCACCTGTTGAAGGCATCTGGGCTGATTCTAGTTCTTGCCTATTACAAATGAAGCTGCTATGAATATTTGTGTAAAGAGCTTATGTGAACAAAGTTTTCATTTTTTTTTCTGGGATAAATGATTTAGAGTTTAATGGTAGGTTATGTGGAAAGTTCACATTAATTTTTATAAGAAATTGCTGAACTGTTTTCCAGAATGTCTGTATTTTACATTACCACAAGTAAATGTATGCATGATCCTGTTTCTCTGCATCCTTTGTTGGATATGTGGTTTGTAGAAATATTCTCCAAGTCGATAACTTATGTCTTCTTCATCCTGTTTACATGAGTTTTTGCAGTGTAAATGTTTTAAATTTTGACAGGGCCTAATTTATCAGTTTTTCTTTTATGGATTATGTTTTTCATGTCAAGTCTGAGAATGCCTTGCTTAGCCCAGGATCCTGAGCATTTTCTTTTATGAGTTTTTTAATGTTTTATAATTTTATCCATGATTAATTTTGAGTTAAATTTTGTATAATGTCTGAGGTTATTATTATTTTGCTTTTGAATGTCTAACTGCACTATCACCATTTATTAAAAAGGCTTTCCTTCCTCTAATGAATGACTCTTCCACCTTTGTCAAAAATCAATCAGGTATGTTTGTGTGGGATTATTCCTTAGCTCTATATTTGTTTCCATTGACCTATATGTCTACCCCTCTGTCAAGACCGTTGTCTTGATTACTGTAGCTATTTGATAAGCCTTAATATCAGGATCTTTTGTTTTTGTCTTACAGGACCCTGGGGCTATGTTCAAATTTTTTTCAGTCTATTTTCTCTCTGTTGTTCCTATTGTGTGAATTCTACTGAACTATCCACAAATTAACTGATTTTATCCTCTATTATCTCCACTCTCTTATTGAGCTCATCTAACATATTTTATTTTCTGTTATTGTATTTTTTCAGGTCTATAATTTACATTTGGTTCTTTTTTATAACTTCTGTTATTAGCTGATATTTTCTATTTTTTCATTTGTTTCAAGATAATTTGTAATTGATTTTTGGAGCATTTTTAAGACAGCTGATTTAAAATTATGATCAGATAATCCCAACATCTGATTCATATCAGTTTTGGTATCTGTTGATTATCTTTTTTTCATTCAAGTTTTCTTGATATGAGAGGTGATTTTTAATTGTATCCTGGGTTTTTTGTCTTGTGTGTTGTGAGCCTCTGGTTCCTAATTAAATCTTTTATTTTAGAAGACAGTCAGTCTGTTCAGTTTAGCACATAGGTTCTGGCCTATTTACTGGGCCGGGGGTTCTAATGACAATTTAATTTTCAGAACCTTTGTGTTGTTAATTTGGTTTGATTGATTTATCTGGTATAATAGAGGCTTCCATAGTTCCAGACTGGTGATAGCTGAAGGGATGAAGGTGATTTCCCCGGGTCAGGTGATCTGGTATCCCTGGGTAGGGAAGGGTTGTGGTCATATCCCCCAAACAATGTCCCTCAGCTACCCTAATGTCTCTGGCAAGAGAAGGGCAATCTCAGGCCCATGGGGTCAAAGAAACTTCCTTGGTTAGGTTGCTTGTTGTGACTACTTATGTCTTGCTAGGTTCCTTATCTTACCTTGGGCTCTTCTCATGGAGAAGGTGGGTCTCAGGTCCACGGGGAATGAGAGCTTTTCTCCTGGCTGCTTATTGTTAGTGGGGCTGCCAATCCATCTATGTTTCCAATGGTGTTGAGCTTACCTGATGTTGTCAGAAGTTCCCCTGTTCTAACTGGGGAGGTATAAGCCTACCTGGGCTGCCTTTGGTATCTAAGTTGGGGGTCCAGAAGGGCTGGATCTGAGTTGCCTGCTTCTATTGGGTTGAGGAATATGCTGTACTGTTCCTCCAGTTCTGAAGGCCCAGATCAGTTCATCTTATTATCCCCTTTCAGAATTCACTTTTGGTTATTTCCTGGGCTTATACTTGCTCTTAGTGGGAATGAGCAGGGTGAAGCAGGTCCGTGCTGTCTGATCTGTGTTCTTAGTTTGTAATTAAACTGTCATCTCTTAACTTATTTGAAAATAATAAAGTTTCTTGCAAAAGGTTCTTCTGTTTCCCGTATTGTACGCTTTCTCCAGTACCTTTTTTTCTGTTTGTTTTGCTCTCTGTTTTTCATGGAAGGGGCATTCCTCATATACCTGGTGTCCTTTGGCTGTTTGCTTACACATAATTATAAGGCTCTAAAAACATGAGAGAAAATTCTGTGTATATAGACCAAACTTGAAAACCAGTGGACCAACTATTGATGTTTTTAATGAGTTCTCCCCAAATCTCAGTATCTATAACTCCTATCTTTTAGGTCAGTCAGCTGAAACAGAGGAAATTGCTGTTACCTTCAGCATGGGTGCCAGCATTCTGGGAATCAAGCAGGGGTAGGGAATTTGAGGAGTCCCACCATTTACTATGCAGTCTTATTCCTAATTCCTCTTTGTTCATTATGGTTTGTCCACCCACCTGCTGCTGTCACCAGTCCCAATGTCTATTTCTTCTGTGACTCAATTCGCTCGAAAGCTAACTATATTTCTTTTGCGTTATCATTGGTTGGCTAGTCCATTACCTTCCTGGTTTGGGAAGGGAGCTATAAGTGTTCCTTTCAGGGCATTTCCCTTTTGTGCTCAGTTCTGCCCTGAACCTTTGTCTTCAGTGGTAACTTACAACTACACTTCCTGAAATTTTGGAGTTCTGTGGTTGGTAAGACTCCACCTCCATCTTTGTAAGATTGTCTTCAGCTTTTTCATACAGCTAAATCCATGGCCATGCATCTAGCTTTCTAAATTTTGTTATTGTCTTTTGCCTTTTATAGTCTTCTTTCCTATTTGTGCAACCAATTGTAATTGTTATTTTAAAATTATAGCGCTAATTGTCCTTAGACTGAAGGATACAAGCTAAGCATTGGAATAAATTCAAGTACCCGAGCATCTGAAAGCTATTGGGAGAGATCTGGAACAAAAAAAATTAGTATCTAAACAGGATATAATTAAAAAACTATTAGATTAGGAATCAGAAAATTAGATACAAGGGGAGATTTAGTTTTGTCACTAACTGGTAGTGTGAATTTTGCTGAACTTATAACTATTAATAAGTAAAATAAAACGTCAATAATAATTATAAAAGCTATCTTTTATACACACCTTAATATGAGTCAGGATTCAAAGCTATCAGCACTTTATATGTTTTTATTTAATTCTCATAGCATTGGAAAAATTGAGGCGTATGAGGGGTTAAATAAATGGTTGAGGTCTCATAATCATTAAGTCATGTTGAATGGGTTTTAATTGGTGTCTGTCTCACACTAATATGGGGCAAAGGTTTAGGTATATGATTTTTAAGTTCTAAGGTTCACCTTGCAAATAAGGAGAGAGTCTGAAGAGGCTCTGATACTAACTCCCTGAATTCTCAACTTTAACCAGGGCAACTCTATGTAATTTACATTTTACTTGAACAAACAAGAGATTAAGTGTCTACAATAAGTCTGGAAACAACTGATATAAATGAAATTCCTTCTTACCTCTCAAATTAGAAATTTCCAACAATATTTACAATAAGAAATGTATACCTTAAAGTTTGCAAAGTGATCTAACAACATAGGAAGGGAAAAGGGATGACGTTTTCTAATTAAATTGGATATACTCTGTAGGGTAAAATTGTGAAAGACTTTAAAATATGCCATAAAGTATTACTTTGTCTCCTGTCTAGTGCACCTTTCTGGGTTATCACCTCTTTTATTGCTTTGGAGCTATTTTACAATTCCTCATTATAGAAAACTCATAATGCAAATGATTCTTGTCCATAAGAATGCAATTGAATCTCAGATGGTAGAATGCAATTGATCATTGCCCTGTTGAAAGCCAATTTTGCATTTTTGTAAGTAGATTTCAACGTTCCTAATTGACCTATGTAAGTGAGGTTAACATTTTATTGGTAGTAACATCTTACCGGATCCCTCATTAATTAATAAGTTAAATAAAATATTTTGCATGTATTCATGTCATACTTGTATGGTAGTGATGATATTATCTTTTTCTGAAAACTGTTATTTAATAACTTGTCCTGGCCTTTAGATAACCAGCCCTAGACCTTGTGATTCTTCTTGGCCAACCATGGGAGGAATTCCTAAGAGAAAGGAATCCCACGAGAGCTCTCACAGAGCCACAGAATTCTAGAATTGCCTAAGCAGCCTCCAGTCAATATGACTCCCATCCGTACTCTCCTCACATTGGAGAAGACACAGGAAGCCCAGCAGCTCCAATAACATGCACAGAGTTATCCAGCAAGGAAGTTATAGACTTAGAGGCAATTCCAAGGCCCAAGTTAGGACTCCTAACCTTTCAACAAGAGAACTGGTTTGGACCACAGTCCTCCACAGACGTGGAAAATACAGAACTTTTATAAATGAAGGCAGAGAATGATTTGGAATAGAAAGAAAATGGACTGTGTCAATAGATGGAGTGTTTTCAGAACTGTATGAACACACTGACCCAACCTAATCACCAACTTGCCTCCACTTTCATAAACTTTGACCTATGAAATGAGTGTCAGGTAAGTTATTTGCATGTTTTCTATTATATTGTATAAATATTGAGATCCTCAAACATTGTAGGCTAAGATTATGTTGAAGCAAATATTTTCAAGCTGGGCTGTATTATTTAATCCAAAAGCTAATGTTTCTCCATTATTTTTCATTTATAAATTAATATGAAAGGTATTAAATATTAACAGAGTTGTAATCAATCAGGAGACTTTAATCTGGAAAATTCACTTAACTGTGAAAGAAACAAGTGTGTTTTTTCCAGGAAGGAAACAAAGGTCAGAAAACTTGTCTAACAGAGAATTTTCTCAATAAATGTGCTCTAGGTAGTATAAATGACATTTCAGTACAAATGGAAACTTATTGTAATTTCATCATGGGTGTTGAGAAGAATTCAAATATTAAGAATGAAGAAAACAAATCTGTTATATGCTCCCAAATCATGTTTATGTAGTTCCTTTAAAATGGCTTCTCATTCCCTACCAAATCAAGATCAAGTTTCTTTATCTGGCATTCAAAGCTGTTTTTACAATAAGTTTTTAAGAATAGTCTTTCTTCCCCCTTATTACTTATCCTGAGCTTGTTCTCTCACTTTGAATCTATGGGGCTTATGTATTTGCATCAATGCAGATTTCATAGCAGCCTTATATTTGCTCCATAGTCATTCATTTAACATCATTTATTGAGCATCTCTACAAATAGTTAATAAGCTAAGTATTACTGTTTGACTTTGGTCTTGAGGACTGAAGAAGTACAGATGTGGAAATAGAATGCCAGGAGTATGGACCATCTGCGAAGGTATAGGATGATGATAGGACACAGCATTTTCCAGACAAGGGTCAATGCTTGGCACATACAGTCCTCAAACTAATTGGAATTGAGATTGGAGAGAGAGCAATAATATATGGTTTTGACTTCCCCCCTTCCCCCCAGCATGGGACATGACACCCCTGGCACCGAGGGATTGTTACCAAACACCAAATAGCAATGCAACTGGAAAAAGACCTCGAATAAAAGGGGGAAAAGGTAAAGACAAATGAGATTATATGGCTAAGAGACTTCAAAGTGAGTCAGGAGGTCATCCCAGAGGTAACACTTATGCACATCTCAGCCTCAAAGACTTCCAAAGGGGATATCACCCCAAATAGTGGGGCTCCTGAGGGCTTTAGAGATACCCAGGTTCTATGGTCAGGGCAGAAAGCTCCAGAGTTTGGTGCCTTGTCAGTGGGCCCTACTTTAGAATTTGTGCTCCTGAGAATGACAGAGTTGGACTCAATTATGTCTTCCCTGCACATGGCTCATCTGTCACTTCTACTTAAACCTATACTTAGTGCTGGAGTTTGTAGGTGTACATCCAGAGACTTGAGTCTTTGGGCTGTCCATGTGCCAGCTGGGCCCAGAACCTCGGCACAGTCGCAACATCCACTCTACAGCTCATTAGACTCACCCGGGACACCTGGTGGGGTGATGATAATTGACAATGGCCATCCCAGGGAATGGAGAGAGTCTGCAGCTGCAGGCAGAATAGTCCCATCCCATCTTTCCCGTAGGATATAAGCACCCTCTCAATTAGAGGTGGAGTGGATGTCACCATCCCAGAATCCTCGGGATTGAGGGAAGAGCTACGGACTAGAGTGGACATACTGATATTCTACTATAGACATATTGTGATTCTAGAAATGGAAGAAATTACAACATTGATGTAGTGACAGTGGCCACTGGAGGTTCTGGAGGCAGGGAGCGGGAAAAGCTGTTGTAATACAGGGGCTTTTTTGGGATTTGGGAGTCATCCTGAGTGACATTGCAATGACAGATATAGACCATTTTATATCATCACATAACATACAGAATTGTGTGGGAAAGAGTGTGGCCTACAATATGAACAATGGTCCATGCTTAATGGCAAAGCCCCAGGATGTGTTTATCAATTGCAATGAATGTGCCACACTAATGAAGGATGTTTATGTGGGAGGGTGTGGGAGGTGTGGGAAGTGGGACATGTGGGAATCCCTGTATCATTTGTGTAACATTTATGTAATATAAGTATCTTTTAATAATTAAAAACAAACAAGCAAAGAAACAAACAAAAAGACATGGTTTTGAAAGGGCCTGTTTCAGGCTAAGAAATCTTGTCATATGCTATTTAATTTATTCTGTGTCTCTTTTTTTCTAACCAGATTGTATGTGTCTGGAGTCTATGTATTACATTGTATATTCTTAATTATTTGAGGAGTTTTGTATTTTATTCATTTCTTGGGTGTGGCTACTTAGATACAGAACAGTGCTGTGGCATTCTCTCTTTCTCCCCTGTATAGAATCACCAAATTACAGCAGGTTTACAGTAAGTTGAGAGTGTGCTTATGTGTACTCCATGCATACACACAAACATATGTTCTAGCTAGCAAGTTCTTACCCAGGTGGAGGTCAATGCAAGCAAGGACTCAATATTTTGATCTCTGATTTTCCCTAAAACCTAGAAAATTGCCTGCCACGTTGCAGATGCTGAATTAGTGTTTATTGAATCAATTTACTAATTTATGCCATGGATATAGTTGGGATGATGTAGTTTTGTGAAGAAAGAAAACCTTTTCATTTAAAAATGCACAGCTTGTAATTCAGAACACATAATTGTAGCTAGAAGAAATGAATCCATTTTTGTATTTTCCCCCATATCTTTTAGAAGATGACGGTTAAAAGATAAGTCTTTAAGTGACTCATTTCTTGGGGAAAGTGAAAGAGAAAATGATAAATGGAGAAGTAACACTAGGCAGATAGAAAAACCTAAACGCCAAAGAGAAAAATAGATTTCAACAAAGGAAACTGAAGAAAGGACTGGTTAGTTACTAGTTGGATAATTAATCAAAGAAAACATTGCAGAGAGAAAAACTGCAGTGCTAAGACTATAAAGAGCAGGATGGCTCGTGGCATCCTTGAGTGTAAGGTTTTAAATTGGTATGACTTTGTGTTTAAAGGAGATTCATCATACTTTCTCAATGAAAAGCTAACATGCTGAGAATTATGCCATGAGTTTAGTTTTGTAGAAATAATTTAAAAAGAGTGAAATATCTGCATACACACACACACACACACACACAAATAAGACCTTGAGTAATGTGGCTAAGGAAGTCTCTTTGAAAGGATGAATTTAAGCTGTTACCCTGAGAAGAGAATAGATATATAAAAAGTTGGAGCAAGAATGTTCCTGGCAGAGGAAATAATACATGAAATGGTCCTAAAGTGAGAGAGCTTTTTTTAGTCCAGAATTGCAGGAAGGCTCAGGTGCTGAGTTATAGTGAATAAGGAAAAAGATGGAGAAAGATAAGCTTGCAACACAGGCAAGGGATAGATCATGACACACTTTATAATATATGCTACAGAGGTCAGTTTTATTCTAAGGGCAGTGGAAAGCCATTGGAGGAGAATAAAATAAGGCAATGAGGACTTATTGTTTCCTTGGGAACCAATATCAGGATTTAAATGGAAATATAGTTACTTCTACAGTGACACTCTTTTGGGTTTGATTTTTAAAATGCCTCTTGGAAAGGTATTCATTATTTTGGTAAACTAAAGTCTGAATATCGTACTTCTTATATGCTGCTGATGCTAGGGAACAAAATTAACAGCCATAAATAGGTTAACTGCACTATATCCATTTCTTATTTGCATGCAGTTATATTTTAGAGGAAATGATTTGACTTTTGCTGAATCTAAATTCACCAATCATTTGAGATGATTAACACCCTGAAAATTTTCACTCTGAAGATTTCATATGTATTTATTTTGATCTAGACCAGAATGTCCTGTGATACTTTCCTTTTTTAGTTGCATGTTATATCAGAAGGTGAAATAGGCTTAAATGATACACTAGTTAATCTAGGTGCCTTTTCTCCTTCCTTGGATTTGAGTTTTTGATATAAAGCAATATTCCCCCAAATTTGCTATTCCCACATCATAGTGATGATTTTTCCATTTCTGAGAATTTTTATTTACCTTGTCTTAAAGCAATGTTACATGAGAAAACATAGGTCTGATGTATTCTCAGTTATGAGTGCATGACTTTTAAAAAGCACTCTTCATCATGTAGAAAGAAAAGATATCTTGGGTACCACCAAAGTTACATAAGCATACTTTAGAGAAAAACGGGCATAAACAAGATTCTTTCTTCATAAGTCTAACCATGGACCTAAACCATCCCTCAGGTGGACTGACACAGTATCTGTGCCTCTTATAAAGTCAGTAGCAACAGACCATGACGGAGGCATAAGCAAAAATTGAGCCCCAGTTCTAGTCTAATAATCAGTATTCCCTGTAAACTGCCGAAGCATGTGAAAACTCGGCAGACTGTTTACAGTACATGAATTATTGTTGGGCACTCTCAGCTTGTAGTTCTGCTCTAGGTCACTAAAAATAACCTTTAAACATTGATCAGAGTCTTGTGACCGGCGAAGGCAAGTGAAGAGCAGTATGGTTCATTCACAGGGGTCCTTCTGGCCTGTAGCTCTTCAATGTGAAACACTTCTGGTTACACAGAAGTCTTTTGCCAAGAAGTAATTAAGAAATTAAAACAATTAGGAGAGCAGGAAATAAATTCACAATTAAAAGCAAAATTAGCATTTCACCTAATTTGGATGAGGTAGAAAATCTTCATCAGCTAAAAGATATGACAAATAAAGCTGTTGTGAAATTTTCATCTGAAGCTCTCTTTTAATTCTCTCCTCAAGAAGCAGGTGTGTAGGCTGTCATGTTAAAAGGTAAAAATTCACTTGTTAAGTCTAATTTAACCTTCAGAAGTATGATTTAAAATGATTTGCTTATACGATCAATAGTATTACAAATGGGAGGCTGAGGTAAAGGTTAAGAGTAGAATTACCAAGATAAATTCTAATGGGAATATATAATAATTTACTGTTTTCTCCCCTTTTTAGCTAGACTCACATATCAAAGCCCTCTATCTTTTCAATTTTTGCATTTAGGCCATATTATAAACTACTGCATAAGGCCAGTTTAAAGAAATGTTATTAATATAGAAAGAATACCCTATAATCACAAAATGTCAATGTTAAAAAAAATGCTTCACCGATCAGACAGCATGTATGATGTCCTTCTTTCCTCAACCTCCTAATGTGGTATACCCACTTCATTTAGGTCTTCATCTTTTGGGAGCTAAGGAAATATGAACATCTTAGTCTTTTTTTTTTTTT
>PVKH010017377.1:0-15432 GCA_004027955.1 Chaetophractus vellerosus | reverse complement strand
CAAACGACGAGCTGGGAAATTCTCTCCGAATGTTGAAATCAGTTCCCTTTTATAAGCAGTCAACTGAATGGATAACAGCGTCATCCATTCTTCATCCAATCTTGCTGATTGATGCAGATGCAATTAGCCCCAGGCTTGCTGGACCCAACAGCTGGGCACAATTACCTGGCCGAGTTGACACATTGGCCTAGCCATCACACCAACCTCACTGAAGAGAAACCACTCTCCAACCACTTCCAGACCCCTTTTCCTCCTAAAGAGGAAGACTTTCTTTCCCCTCTCAGTTGGATGCAGAGAGCCAGGGGTTTTACTGAGGCTATTTGCCTTGGGGTTGGGATATATGTGTCATTCCCAGCTGCTGGAGCAAGTAACTCAGAGTTTTAATTTGTTCCTTTTGTCTTTCTGTCTCCTTCCCACCTGAATGATGCGCAGTACTCTCATGGTCTTCATTTATATTTTTATGTCGCTCATACTGTTGGATATCAGAATATATGGATAGGCTTAGGTTGTTTGAGCTTTATTTTATAAGTAGTGTTTTGCTATTAAAATGCATTTTGCAAGATTTAATGATGAAAGTGTTATTTCAGGAATGTTTCTTTGGAATAGAGGGATAGGAATGGATAAAGCAAGTATAAATGTTTTTCTCCGTAGGAAATAAAAAACAAATTAGTGTTTTATAAAGAATATGGTATTTAAGTGAAACTATTAATTTGATATAGTATCATTGATTGTTGGCCAATTATCTAAACCTAGTTAGTTCTTCTTAAGCAAATCACTTAACCATTTTGAACCTGTTGGCTCATCAATAATATGAAGAAAATAAAACTGCCCTAATCTTTCCCATAGCTATTTTGAGGACAAATTAAGATTGTGATTAAAAAGCCTCTTGAAAAATAAAAGTTCTAATAAAAATCAGGTGCCATTGTAATGAATTATAAATGTTATAGAAAACTCATGAATTTCTAGAATTACTATGACTATTACTTATGTAATAAAACCAAGTTGTATTTTTATTTTGTTTTTTTTTTCAAGATTCATTCATTTTATTAACTCCCCTTCCCCCCCGCTGCGGTGATGCGCCGAGACTGGTCACTGCACAGGCACGGCCCCACCCACCCGTGGGCGGCCTCTGCCTCCATTCACGGGCGGCTCTCAGTTTGCAGGTGGCTGGCCGCGCTCCATTCGCGGGCGACCTGCCCTGCCCGCGGCGGCCCCTGCCCATCTGTGGCAGCCTCCTGCCCTGCCCATGGCGGCCCCGGGCCCGCCCATGGCGGCTCGCCACCCTCAAGGCGGTCTGCCCGCTAGGAGAGGTCCCCGGGAACTGAACCCAGGGCCTCCCATGTGGTATGCCGGCTATCGAGCCAGCCCCGTATTTTTATTTTGAATCCTCACTCACTTTATTTTAATTTGAATATTAATAATGAATATATGATGAGATGCTCCTTTATGACATATACACACTCATAAATATACACATACACACATATTCAGAGTTGCCTTTCTCTGGAATAACACACTTTTTAATCATAGTTATTCTTCTGTGAGTTTTTTTCCCCTCCTCACGGCCATCTGAATGACCCTGCATTAAAATTCTAGTGACAATAATCTAAGTAAATGAAAAAGACCAGGGAACATGTGGGCCACTGGTAGAAATAGCTTTTAAATTTTAGTAAATCTGCTTGCTGGATTTATTTCCACTGTGTTAAGTAAAGCTTTTCACTATGGTCATTAATCAAGGTGGATGATGTATTATTACACCATGGCTACTCTGACATATGAAAGATTCCATATCCAATTAGCTGCAGAGGTTATGTCAGATCCAGAGATCTGGGCTTTTGTCCTTCTTCAGTTGCTAAAAGACAATGTGACTTTGGGCAGGACTGTTGCTATCAAACTGTTTTCTTTCAGATGAAACAAGAGAATCAGAATAGGTTAATTTCCTTATCCTTCTAGCTTTTAACTTTAAGATTTCATTTGTTTTGTAGAATATTATCATTTTTTAATTCAAATCCTTACCTTAACCTCTACGGAACATAGAAAATCCTGGCAATATATCCTAGAGGGTCATTTAATTGTGAATTCCCAAACATTGACAAGGTCACAGAGCTTATCACTACCATATTCTCATCAGAGTGGTAAAGCAAAGATAAAAACAAAACTTGAGACCTAGACCTTTTGATTTTCTAAGCAGAGAAGTAAAATAATCTTTGAGAAGGGGACAATGAGAGCTTAAGTGAAAAATGTGAAATGTGACCATCCATTTCATATAATTCTGTGCCAGCTAGTATTGGCACACTCTTAAAATCCATTGTCTACTAGGTAAGACTATAGAAATCAGATGTTGAATCTAAGAAGAATTACAGAGAAGAAGATTGATTGCACCTAAAAGCCAAGGTCATTTCTGATGGCATATTAATTTTTTTCATATAATGTGACTTTCAGATTTTTACTTCATTTATTGAGACTTTTTTCTTTTGACTAACCTGGAGCCTCTGAAAAGTTATCCTACTCCTATAAGCATTATAAAAGCACTAAAATAAATTACGGTCTTTCTAAATGTATGGTGTCTTTCCCAAATAGAAGAAAGGCAGCAGTGGTGGTTTATTAGTACATTGATGTTCTCTATGGCAGGGCAGGCATTATAGTTTTCTTGCAAACTCTGATGTGCAGTGATGTAAGCACGTCCTAGCTTCATGTTTAACATGGAATTCTAGAATAGTTTCCTGCATGGATGCCAAGTCAGTAATATGCCCTAAGAAATGGTTTTCAATCCAAACTCAGTTGAGTCAAAGTAAGAAAGTTTCATGTAAGTGTCATCAAGATGGGAAGCCAAGAGGGTCAGGAGTTAAGATGGGAAGTTTTGAAATAGTGGAAAACAGGGTAGGAAGGAAGTGGGGAGCTTCTCTTTACTCCAGAGCAAGGAAGGTGTATTTTTCATGTAGGTCTTCTGGACACTTGAAAATGCTGTAAGAAATTAAGATTAATGACTTGGACATAATAAAAATAATTTCAATTTTAAAAATATTTAAATTCTAAAGTAATATCTATGAAGTTCTTTGTTAATTTTTGTGAATATTTAAAAGATTCACAATTATTTAAAAATTTATTATAGTTATTTTGCTTTTCATGGCACACTACAGTGGCAATGGTAATTAAATATAATATATATGTATATAGTTGATTGTGCTTTGTATCATACACACACACACACACACACACCCCTCATTCCCCAAAGAAATCTAATCAGTATATTTTCATAATAAAATACATGCTTCAATAGAGAACAAAAAAGTAAAAAGAAAAAAGGAAAACACACTGTATAATCATTCTTTCAAAGTGGTTATAAAATTAAACATTTTTAATTATTCTAAACCATTGTTTCAAATTTTATTTTCAAGTGTGAATTTGAATTAGTTTATTATTTTTATTTTGTAAACTCATTATAAACCACTATGAAAATCTTACATTTCAAAAGCAGGAATAATGTTAAATTAGATCTTATGAATTCTTCATGAGATCAAATTTAATGCAATTATTTTTAGGATTACTATGTAGTAAATATTCTTTCTTAGATTTTCTAAGTTGCTAATATAATGAAACAACAACTCTACATGTTTCTTTTTTAATCAAAGATTTTTAAGTGGTTATAGTATTTAAAATTGAATGCTACAGCTTCTTTTGCTAATATATTAGAGCTATTTTGGAGTCAGCATTCAAAAAATGCAATGATTTAATTGGTTGTTTTAACAAGTATTGACTCACTTGATAAATAACTATAAACACATAGAAAATGTACACACATAACCATATGGAAAAATAACAGAATTAATTTGTGATACTTACTTATAAAATTTCAACATATTGTATATAAAACTTGCATCCAAAAACCCAGTATTCTTTTTATGAAACTTTAACATCCCAAAATTTCCAGTTATCATTATTCTTTCTGTAAGTTGTATATTCAATGGTTATTAAAATATTTTCTACAACCTCTCTCTATCTCTCCTCCTTCCTTCACCTCTCTCTCTCTTTGGTCTACAAACACTAGATGTATTTTTTCTTCCCAGGAATTATCTGTTCATCCAGAAAAAACATCCTTTGCAGTTTAAATACTAAAATCATTCATTTTGATTTTATAACTATTATTTCATTGAATTGAATGTAAATATAAAAAGGAAACAAGGTTTGCTAAGTAGAATATGAATCTTTAGCAAGGGTTTTCACATCAATGCATTATGTATCCACAAATATGAAAGTATGTCTGATTACAAATAGAATATATTTTAACATTTTAAAAGTATTGCAATCTATTATTTCTCTTGGCTTTGTGAAATATTTTCTTATTGTATATTTTGTTATCATTGTCCCATATGTTTGGATTATTTTACTCCCAGTTTTCCCATGACTCAATTTCTCTATTTCATGGTTCATGTGGAATTCTTCAATAAATGATCCCTTATCCCTCCAATATAATTTTTTCTCTTTTCTCTGAAACACGGCATTTCCTCTGTCACTTTGCTTCCTTAAGACCTATTTTTCCTTATATTTGTTTAAATTTATATCTTCTCTTACTCAGGCATAACCTCTTTCAGAGATGTATATAGTTGATTGAGCTTTGTATTCTATTAGTAACCAAATAAATAGTTTCTATAGATCAGGTGTCCAAAATATGTGTTATTAAATAAATAAATGAATATCTAGATGTTTTCATTCATTACTCCTCAAGTTAGAGAGAGCATACGGACTATTTTTCCAATCTTTCATTATTTTATTTTTTAATTAGTAATGCCATTTAGACATGAAATAAATAGAAGGTAACAAAGATGTGGTTGACTTCTCTTTGTTCCAGAGTAAGGAAGAGATGTTTTTCCTTTTTTCTTGTGGGTCTTCTGGACACTTGAAAATGCTGTGAGAATTTAAGAGTGCTCAAGATTAAAGAGTCAAAATGTTACTTGTACTTCAATTCCATGGGTCATTTCAAATTAATTTTGTTTCAATTTAAAT
Organism: Chaetophractus vellerosus; assembly: GCA_004027955.1. NCBI lineage: Eukaryota > Metazoa > Chordata > Mammalia > Cingulata > Chlamyphoridae > Chaetophractus > Chaetophractus vellerosus. The sequence goes on along the minus strand of PVKH010017377.1, from coordinate 10,428 downwards.
TTACAGAATATAACTTCTAATCTTGTTTTTCTTTTGTAACAGTAGAATTAGTTTTAATGCTCTAAGTAACAACTTCAAAGAAATAAATGATACATCTATTCACCAGTACTTGTATCTCATTTCTAGAATTTTCCCTCTGTATTTGAATCAGTAGGCCTACAAAATAAATATATTTCCCTAAGAATAAAAGGCTTCAACATTGAACTTTTGCATATGATTGTAAAAGATCTTGTTTCTAAAATGTACTCAATTGCAGCTTAAATCAAATGCACACTGTTGGGTGCATTGTATTACTATTTCTGAAAGTAGGATATGAACTATTTGAATCATCATGTGGCTTACCCAGTATGAAATGCATGCAATCCCCTGGAAATTTAGTGATAAAATAAGCATATGGGTTTCATTCACTTTCTCAGTTTTAAACTTTATTCTATGAAAGCAGAACTTTTGATGTTTGGAAAATAAGAATAATTTTATAATTATGAATTTTACTAGTATCACTAGTTTTGACAAGATGATATTCTTGAAACATATGTGTTGTATTGACAAATTTGAAATAGCCATCAGCAGGAAGTGGCATTTGAAAACATCAGTATGACAATGAGAGTTTTATAGGGTATATATTTTGTTATCCAAGTAACATTGGCAGAAAAAGAAAGTTTAAAATAACACAAAGGATGGAATTAATAGGAAAAGATTTCCAGTTCTAAAAATAGAAATGTGTATCTCTCTTACAAATAACCTGGTGCAGCTTTTATAAATGCCCTATTGATACTTTTGTGTTAGTGACTCTAAGTGCCAATTATTCTGAATATTTGGTCTGGGATTTTATTATCAAAGTTGGCAACATAAGATGAAACTCACTTGTATTTTTCTATTTTTGTGTAAGATAAAAATGCAGGTAGGAGTAAAAGTAGCATAAACAATAGATACATAATGTTGGCAAGAAAAACTGTACTTTGTGATTTTGACCATTGTTCCACTAACCGTACATACATACTTTGTTAACGTAATGAACAAGTTATATTGTTCAATTAAGTTAAGCATATTATGCGAATAACTGTTGGGTTATTATATGTCAATTTTATCTAACATCAGGTTTATAAAGATACATGCTTTATTTTAAATGATTAAAATAAAAGGGAACTTATATAGTCTTTCTTATTTGATTCTCAAAATGAGGAAGACAAGGAGAATAATAACTGCTGTTCATAAAACCACCTAAACTAATGAGCATATTTATAAAATGTGTATCTCTAGATGAAACAAAGCAGTACCTGATCCATTTGTAATAAAAATTATGAGTTACATTCAATAAATTATACTATAAAGTTTAGATGAAGTTCTGGTTATTTGATTAAACAATGAATGCAGAGACAGAAAGAATTGACATAGTGACTATAACACTTACAAAAATTATCAGAGAATTTGGAGTTATAAAATAGGCAGTCTATCCTACCCATAATTAGGAAATATACTTGTATCTATATAGAAAGCTACTTTCTATCTATTATTTGTATAAAATTGCATATTCTGCCATATATTTTTGAGGTTTTGGAAATCTACTTATATACCATTGTATGATGTATTGAAACTTATATTTAGTGCTGACAATAATTGCCAAGATATTTTTGTGCACTATTTCCTATTTAAAAAGTTAATTTGGTTCATATTTTCCAAAACAAAGTGAAGAATTCATTCAATAGAATGAAAAATAGCTCTCAAATGTTGTTTTATGATTGCTTTATTTTCTATCCTAGAAAACTAATATATTTCAAAATACTTTGAGAGTGATTTGATATTATTCCATTCAGTCTGCAGTATCTAAATAAACTGACAGCAAGGTACTTTTATTTTTCCTTTTAATTGATATAGATTTTAGATCCCAAAATATCAAAACACCCCAGTAATACCTCTATTCTGTTTTCTTTGTTACTGTTTTGAAAATGTGAAGTTAGAGGAAATTTTCTATTTAGTATAGACAAGGCACCCTTTTTAATTGTAATAGTTAAAAAAGAACTTAGTTTGTTTTATATTTTTGTGTGATCTAAATTATACTTTCCAGTTTTAAAAAATAAAAGGAGGTGGGTAATGAGAGGCAGTGTAGAGCCCAAACAGTGATTGCACAATGCAGGCAGAAGTCAAAACCAGGCTTTAAATTATTAAGCAAATTTTATATTCCAATGGGTTTATCTTTATGCTACGCAACACATTTTTAATGAACATACTTTTCAGAAAGTGAGAGAAAAATACAGGAGGACTTCTCATGGAGTGTAAACATTATAAAATAAATGCCTCGCTTATTTACTGTCCAAGGTTTGTAAAAGGTTACTGGGTCTATCTGCATAAAATATGACTAGCAGTCTAGCATGTCAAAGATTCAATTTAGGTTTCTAAATTAAACATAGAGTAATTTACTACTAGGGTCATGTGGACAAATTTCCCTTTACCAATATGGTTAGGGCATTTTATTCAAATTCACTCTCACTGTGTATATTTACAAGTTCAATAAAAGGCTCTTATAACTGTGATAATTAGTGTTATTCACACATCATATATATGACTAGCAGATATAAACATTTATCATAAACATCTACCAATAAATATATTATTAACTTAATAAATCTAAAAAGTAAATCATAGGATGAACCACTGCTTAAAGAAGCTAAGTTTGATACATGCAGTTCTTCAAATATGAGAAAATTTTATACTTGTGAATTAAATTGCAAGGCATTAATACCACACTAGTTTTTCAAATAACTGATTTGTAATGAAGTTAATGAGGAGAATGGGCCTTTACTACTAAAGCAAGCCCTTGAGGACTTTTTACTTTTATTAAAAAATATATGTAATGGCAACTTCTCACTAAAAGTATTGTATTCCAACATTTTTTATTGATTCACTTATTCAGTGAGTTCCTAACTTATTATCATAATTCCAATAAGAAGAAATTCTTTAGATTTCAGTACCAAATTTTCATTTAATATGTACTATCAGCTTTTATTCTCCAATATTTATCATTATTTTCTTCAAATAAAATGGCCTTCAAAAGAACAATATTCCATTTTATGTATTTTGATGGAAACTACAAATATCTCCAATTTATACACTTTTGTTTATTATATTTACTTGATTTCTATTTATCGTTACATCTAATTGGATGACAGGTAAACTATCTTGGGATTTCAATTGTGTTCTGTGGATGTCACTTTGCAATTTCTTTCATTCATTACATATTAATGATGAGGTTAATTTTTAATTAATCTAAGTTTGAATGAAAGGTAATAGAACAACAAGTCAATGTTTTCTAACTTCAATTATTTCAACTGAGAGGTGTAAATAACAAAAGAAAAAAATCTATATCTTTGTAGAAAAAGTGAGACCTGGAGAAAAACAGAGCTTGACTTGACACTATGTAATCAGGAAGATTCCTTGGTTTATAAAGAGTTTTAAAATATGTAGATATAAGTTTATCTCAAATCTAGATAAGATAAAAAAGTATTAATTTTAACATCTTTGGAAATGTCTGTGGTATGGAAGTAATAAGAGGTCTTACTAGAAATAATTAAGGTGTAGAACTAAATTACCAAAACCAAATCTTATTTTTAAAGTCTGTGTATCATATGGCTCAAGTCACTCTTCCAGCTCTTCAATCTTTCAAATCTAAGATTAAGCATTGGATTTCCATTATTAGTTACCAAGACTTGTGTTGGACTATTTCTCAAAAAGATTAAAAACTATGGAGTTCTTTAGTATTGTTTATTTAATTATAACCATTGAGTAATTTATTAACTGGTGTATTAGTCTAGAGAACGTTCTATATTTCAATGCAAGCAATTTTTTATGGTATAAAGTACATTTAATTCTAATTGATGATAAATATATTAACTAATTTATTAAAATGGAATTAAAAATATGCTCTAATATATATATTCTAGTGCAAGTGATTTTGAGTGCAAAAATTGTCAGTTTTATAAGTAATCATTATAATATAAAAAAACCCTAGAAAACTTAAAAAAATAAGATAGAAATGTGACATATGGGTATATAAGTTTTGTAGTGGCATAGTAACACACTATTGAGTATAAATAGTAAGTTTTTGTTTATTTCAAAATAACATTGTTTATTGTATTAGTAAAACTAAGTGGAAAACAAGAGAAAATACAAGACTTGCTTAATCAGCTCTAAGCCAGTTAGGATGGAATTACCAAAACATCTAAAAGAACATCAAAATAATAAAAATAATTAAAATTTGAACCAACACGTATAATTTCTGTGGTGTTGGGAGGTGTGAGGTGACAATAAGTCTTTGAAGCTGATTCAGCAAATAATGTTAAACTCAGAAGATATAAGGACATGCAATTAATATGTGATATGCTTTTTTTTGTTGTTACATATGCCCCCCTTTCTGCTTGTTCTTGCTGTGTGCATTTTTTTTGCGTTCTTCTGTGTCTGCTTTGTCTTCCCCCATTGTGGCGAAGCGCTGAGTCAGCTCACTGCGCAGGCAGCTTGCCCCACTCACGGGCGGCTCTGCTCTGTTCGCAGGCGACTTGCCCTGCCCGTGATGGCTTTGCCCTGCCTGTGGCAGCTTTTTGCCCTGCCCCTGGAGGCTTTTTGCCCTGCCCATGGTGGCTCTGCCCCACCCATGGCATCTCGCCCTCTCAAGGCAGTCTGCCCACCAGGAAAGTCCCCGGAAACTGAACCTGGGACCTCCCATGTGGTGAACTAGGGCCCTATCCACTGGGCTACAGCCAGCTCCTGTGATATGCCTTTTAAATAGCAACATTTTTTAAAAATTTAAATGGTAATATATTTTTCAAAAATGTTCTTACTATATTGAAAAGTTTGTTATATTTGGTTTACAAAATACACATTTAGTCTTTAATTTAGTTTCCTGTCTGCTAAAGCAAATGCCATGCAATGGGTTTGCTTAAACATCAGGTATTCATTGGCCCCCAGTTTTGAGGCTAGAAGTCCAAAATCAAGGCATCATTAAGGTAATAGTTTCTCTCAGAAGACTGTGGCATTCTGTGGCAGGCTGCTGGAGAACCTTTATCCTTGGCATTTCTGTCTCAAAACAATGCACATGGAAGCCTCTCCTGGCTTCTTTGTTTCTCTTCCAGGGGTTCCCATTCCTTTGAATTTGAGCTTCTGGCTGATCCCTGTGGCTTTCTTTCTCTCTGTGTTACCTTCCATGTAAGACTTTCAGTGATAGGATTAAGACTTCTCCTGATTCAGCTGGGCCATAGCTTAACTGAAGTAACCGCATCATAAGGCCCTATTTAGAATGGCTTCACACCCACAAGAATGGATTAAGTTTATAGACGTGTTTCTGAGGTACATAGCTCCAATTTACTACAGTCTCTATATTTATTTGATTTACTTCAATCCTGAGCAAGAGATCCTGTTGTACTAACATCCAGGCTAAAGAAACTCACCCATGATTTGTGGATCAAAAGCGGGAGATTTAATATTATCTCTTGCTTAAGCACTTTCACCTCCCTTGGCATTTGATTCATTAGATACTTATATGACCTTGGAAGTTACTTTCAAATCTTTCAAAGTTAATTGAGCTCTAACTAAAGTCAAAAGCATTTGTACACTTCTCCTTTACTGAAATGAAATACTAATCACTGGACCAAAGAGCCTCCTTTATTGCTTATAAGCTTTGAAATTTGCTATAAAATTGTCACATTATATATTTCAATATAATTATATTTTCCATGATTGAAAATTCATTTTTCTTCAGCCAGTTTTATATGTCTTAAACTAGTTTTCCTTTCTTCTATAATATACAATTTATTTTTGAATTATTTTATATCAAAGACAAAAATAAATGCAAATAACAAACAAACAACATACCATGAAAAAATAATAGGAATAGAAAGAAGAACATAAGAAAATTATTAAATGATGCCAATACTTTTCAATGCCCCAGAGATTTTTCTGAAAATCTTCTTTCACCTTATATTATCCCACTCAACTTGTTCCCCTATAAAATCTAATGTTCAGGCCACCTCTTCCAGTCATGATGAAGTAACAGGAATCAGACATAAAATAGAAAAAGACATAAATGAAACTCTAATTTTCAGACATTGGGTATCAGGGAGCAAGGAATAGTTATCCCCAAGAGAAGATAAAGGAGAATGGCAATCCCTAAAATAGCCACTCCTAAATGCATGAGAAGAGTTTCCAGGATGTGATGCAGGGAAAGGATGTCCTAACAGAAACATGCAGTCTCTCTGACTAGAGAGACAGAGTTCAGAATTCAGGGAGACCAAGAGGGGTAAAATTCCCAGGGCAGAATACTGGAGAGAAGAGAACTTCACATAAAGAGAGAGGGATCTGGGATTTTGAGGGATTCTTTTCCAGGGTTCAGCTGAGTAGAGATCAGTGCATGCATATGATTGAACTGCCCAAGGCCATGGAAAGACCATCATAAAGGGTCAGGAATATGAACCTCTAAAATCACCAGGGTTGGGACTAGTTAATGATCATAACCAGTAATAGTTATGATCATATCCAGATTACAGGATAGAAGTTCCTAAACAAATTAAAATTAATAAATGTAAAAGAATATTAAAACAATACTATAGGGTACATTTGACAATATCTATTAATGGAGAAATTCCTTGAAAGATACAAATACTGAAACTAAGCCAGGAATAACAAGAATAGACCAGTAGTAACTCTTTCTAAAAATGGAATTTTTGTTAAAAAGAATCTTTCCACAGAGAATAATCCAGACCCAAATGGCTTCCCTGGGAAATTCTACCATATATTCAAGGAAAAAATATTGTAAATTCTACATGAACTTTCCAGAAAAAAAAAGTTGTGGAAATTTTTCCCAATTCAATCTTTAAGGCCAGAATTGCCTTGACATCCAAACCAGATATAAACATTACAAGGAAAGAACATAGATATATAAAGTCTTAACAAAATTTTACCAAATGGAATACAACAAAAACAAAAAGATAATCAAGCAGTACCAAATGAATTTTCTAACACAAGTGAGCTGTTTTTTTTTCTTCTTAGTTGACAAGTTTGAATAAGTTCAGGTAGAATTGTAAGCAAAAAGCAACTATGTACATATATGCATTGTACACAGGACTATAAACAATATTTTGACCCCAAATTTTGAAAATAAAATTATAACTCTGGAAATGATATATTAGGAAATTGCAAGCAAAACCAAATTATTTACCAATCTTACTATCAGACTATGTAGAATTTCGGGGAAAAATTATTAAAGAAAACAAGGAAGTCACTCTATGACTACAGTTGTCATATGGACCAAACAAAGTAGAATCAAAATTAAAAGAAAATACAGGAAAAAAGGAAAAAAAATGGACTCAAACATGTTTTTAATTGAAGGTATTAACTAAACTCTAAGTTCATGACAGATTAAGTGGATAAACAATTAACAAGCATATTGAAGTGATTAATAATGTAATAAATAGGACAACTTAAAGTGATATATATATTCTTAAATAGTGCCCATTGTGGCAGTTAGAATTTGATGAATCCCAAAAAGAGATTATGTTTTTTAACTTACTCATTGCTGTGATTGTGAGACAGTTTGATTGCATTAGATTCTGTTAAGGGACCTTGATTGGATCACCAGATTAGCTTGTATTTGATGGGACTACTTCATTAAGGTGTGACTCAGGTTGAGTTTCTGCCCTCTTTCTGGGCTTTAAATAAAAAGAGGCATACCGGAAGAGACAGACAGAGATAGGACACTGCCATTTTGACCCTGCCCTGTGAGAGAAAGGACTGCAGGAAAACAGAGAACCTCTGAAAGGCTGAAAGAGGTTCCAGATTCTGGAATCAGCACAGCATAAAGGCATGGAAAGTGAGGGGCTGGATGCACAGAGCAATTCAAGGATGAAGAGATGAGCCAGATTCCTGATAGCCCACAACAGAACTTGTGAAGAAAGTGGAGCAACTGAGACTGAGAGAGGAAGACAAGAAGGAGACAAGTGCTATGCCTGGTTGCCCACACCTATGTTCCTGAAGATAGTATATTCTCTAGGGGAAGGCAGGGACCTTGGCAGAGATTGGCCACCATCTTCCTTTACCATGTGGCAAGATGACAGGATCATCAGTGGCTGACTTTGGTGAGAAAATATTTCTGCTTATGCCTTGATTTTGGCATTTCATGGCCTTAGAACTGTAAATTTTTACCAAAAATAAAATTCCTATTATAAAATCCAACTCATTTTTGGTACTTTGCATAGGCAGCCTTTCACAAACTAAGATACCTGCTGAAGGAGTGATGACTTCACAAGGTTGTGTGCCTTGCCTATGGTGTCCAGATGTCCCTAGAGCCCTTGGGAGCACTTTTTTTGAGGCTTTGTTTACAGTGGCAGTTTGTTAAATCTGCCTGCTGCATAAGTGTAACCTGTGGAATGACCTCCCAGCTCACTTTGAAATCTCTTAGCTATAAAAATTTTGTTTTACTTTATATTTCTCCCTTTTGTTCAAGGTCCTTTTACAAGAGCATCACTGATTAATGCTTGGTAATAATGCCTGGTAATAATCCCTTGATGTCAGGGACATGCATCCCTGGTAGTCATGTCCCATATTGGGGGGTAGGGTTTCCACCTAATATGGGACATGTGTTTATTTGTTGAGAGAGAGGCCACATTTGAATAACAGGGAGGTTTTCAGGGGATAACTCTTAGGTTTTAATTATAATTAGGCTAAATTTCATTTTCTGGTTCATAATTTCAAGCATTAAGATCAAGGGCTTGGCCTATTGGACTGTTTTCTTTTACTAGTTACTGTGTATATATTCCAAGGATTTTCACCATTTTATTTGAGAAATTAGCACAACTTCCCCAGGATGGAAGTTTAATATTTTGTTAGCTACTGTTTTGTTAGCTACTGTAGAACTTTATCTATAAAACATAACTATGAAAACTAGAATACATTTATATCTTGTAGAAATAGTCTTTAGATGCATTTTCCCATATATCACCCTTCTATCAACAACACACTGTACTGGTGATGTACCTTTGTTATAGATCCTTAAAGAAAATTCCAATTTAACATAATGATACTCATTTGTAATTCCTCTGACTATGATTCTTCTACTCCTTTTATTTGAACCTATAATTTTCAATATACTTGTTAAATATATCTCTCAGAGGCTTAATCTTTGAGTTATTCAAATGCTAGCTGAGCCCTGAAGCCCAACAGAGTTGTAGCCAACTTCTAGTTCTTTGGGTTTGCCCAGGACTACCAAAATAATGATGATGGACAAGTCCCATCCTCAAAACAAGGAGTATCTACAACTATAAGCAAAACTATTACTTCCATCTGCACAATTATATTTAAGTCCCCTTTCAGCTGGAAGCAGAGTGGACATGGTGCCAAATCTCTCAAGATTGAGTAATGAACAAACATAAGGGGAAGTGTAATAACTGACCAAAGTAGATTTAGTGTTATTGTAGTTATTATCTTGTGTTAATGGAGTAACATGTAGCATTGATAAGACAATGGTTGCCAGGGCTTCAGAGGGGAGAAGGGGTTGAATAAGTGGGATGCAGGGCATTTTTAGAACAATGAAACAGTCCTGTATGATACTGTAATGATGGCTATATGATATTATGCATTTGTCAAAACCTATAAAACTGTACAGAACAAAGTGTAAACCATAATGTAAACTATAAAGTTTTCTTAGTAGCAATGATTCAGTATTGGTTCATCAATTGTAAAAAAATGCACCACACTAATTGAAGATACTACTAATAAGGGAAAAAATGTGTGTGTGTGTCTGAGAGTGTTATATGGAGACTCCCTAAAATTTTGGTATCTAAAAATTCTCTAAAAATAAAGTTTAATATTATTTTTAAAAGTGAAATATAACTAATTACAAACTTTTAAAACAGAAAATTCACCTCTTTAAATGTAAATAAAACCATAAGAAAAACCAACCTTAGCAAACATAAAAATGATAAGTAAGTAAAGATAGGAGCTACATCTTTGGAAAATAAATAGACACATCCTCAGCTAAACTGTACAAGGACAAATGGAAAATTGTCAGACACACAAAAGTGAAATGAAAATTGGTAAGAAAAACAGAAAAAAGTAACTACATTTTACAACTTTAGGAAAATGAATTTGAAAGCTTATATAAAATGAGTGATGTGCTTAAAAAATATAAATGAGAAATCCTGGCACATAGAAAATAAAATTTAGAAAAATGAAGATACAATTTACTTATGAATATCATAGAAAAAGTTTAAGGAAAAGATAATCAACAAAATCTAGGATCGATTTGAAACAATAACACAACATGACTAACTAGGGTTTCTTGTAAGAATGCAAAATTTATTAACATAAAGAAACCTATTAAGATAAATAAAAATATTGACTTATCAAGAAAAGAATCAGATGATCATCTTTATATATAATAAAAGA
>PVKH010017376.1:0-15433 GCA_004027955.1 Chaetophractus vellerosus | reverse complement strand
TATTCTCCTTTACTTACCTCCCAGCACTGCCAAAGGTTGAAACAGTACTAACTTTCCCAAGTAATTTAATTCTTTGAGGATAACAGGAAAAAAAACACAATTTCTTTTTTTCAAGGCCTGGATTCAATGAGTAATACAAATACACCACTTGGTGAGGATGGTAATTTCACTGATACCACTAAAAATTAAATAAGAAAAAAATGTACATGGACCTTTTTTTTTCTTATATCAAATACCATAAGTGTTCAAGATAATTAGATTTATGATACAACATAGCAAGAGCTCCCAAGTTCAGCATTGTGACAGGCCTATTGATAAAACCTGCTCAAGCAGAAAGCAAGTTGGGAAGAATGACATTTTATTATTCTAGTTCTCCTGAAGTAAAGGAAATATCCTTAGAAACTTGAATCTATCCATCCTTTTTTAAGTAGAGAATTCATTAGTCTTTTTTCTTCATTAAAATGAGCACAGATTGAACATTCATGAATTGATTCTTTCTCTTTAGCCTCAGTTTTAAGTCTGGCTTCCTCTATATTTTAGGAGATATTTTATGAATCAGAATCACCTCATAACAACTTTAAAATGTAGTTATGACCTTAAGACAGCAAAGTAAGCAGGTTTCAACCTGGTGAAAACATAAACAAATTGCAGGGCTGCTTATAAACTCAAGTGTATAACAATGACAACTCTTTTTAATCACTAAGTTCCATGATTTGCAGATTTAGTATAATAGCCTTTCTGTGTAAGCTTAAAACTACATAATCCGAAATTCCATTCCTTGCTATTTCTAATTATTCCAACAGTAGTTATTAAGCACTTATTTTGTGCAAGGCATTGAGCTAGAAATAGACATAAGAATACAACATGGCACTAAGTCTAGGAAGGGGAAAAACTTGTCCTGAGTTGACTTTAATTAGTTCTGTGAACCTTGGGCATGACACTTCTATGCCATTCAATCATTTAACACTTTTTTATTAGGGGCTTCCCATGAGCTAGAGGCAAGATAGACTGAGGAACAAATATGGCTGGCCCCAGCCTTCATGGAACTGATGTTACAGTAAGATAAATATTAAGAATTGAAAAATGAAATAAATGCAAACATACTTTGTAATGTGTAATAAAATGCATATGATGTAAGACCATATTCAAAACTTGGAGTCCTGATTTATTTGGCAGTTGTCAGAGGCTTATCTCAGGAAGAGAAATTTAATCTGATAGCTGAAGGAAGACAGAACACCATATACAAAAAGCAAAGAAAAGGGGACTTATAAAAGCTTTGAAGACATAAAGGCCAGTGTGGCTGGAATGCAAAGGTCAATGGGAAGAAGGGCTCAGGGTCAGCCTTACGAGCTAGACAAAGCCTAGATTTTGCAGCGCCTTATCGACATGTTAAGGATTTTGGAATTGAGCCTAAGTGAAATGAAAACTCACTGAAGGATGTTAAGCAGCTGAACGACATGATCAGAGTTGTGTATTTAAAGGTTATTCAGGCTACAGTGTAAGCAGGGGATTAGTAGAATAAGGTGCCCCAGCTAGAAGCAATAGACTGGTGACATGGTGAATGCAGACAGATCTTCAAAAACATAGTGCTGAGTGAGAAAAGTAAAGACTTAATGTGATGCACAGCACAATGCCATTTGTATCATGATGACATAAACAGAATACATACCAATGAAAGGGTACATACGAAATCTGCAGAACAGGTGCTCTTGAGAGCTGCGGGGAAGGGGACATGGGAGTAAAAAGGACTAAATAAGTGAATAAAGCTAGAGAAGGACCTCATATAGACCAGTGATGACAGGGGGCTATGATGCTGTGTCCTAACGAGTATGATTACCATGAAACCTGGTGCCTGAATTCCTCCTATGGCATGAACACACAAACATTATGCAAGATAGGAGACAGCACTAACGTGGACTGTGCTTAGAAAGATGTCAGAGGAGAAGGGAGAAGTGACAGACGGCACATACATACTAGAGGACTGGGGATGGAGAGTGTGAGGGGAGGTTCAGTGAAGACCCTCAGCGTCTAATTTACAGGAAGGATAGCATTGACACAGTGTTTTACTTTACTGAGGTGCTCATGTCTTTGAGCACTGAGCTCCGTAGTTTGACAATGAAGTCGGTAGTGCTTCTCTATAAGCTTCCTTCCTGATCTAACTGCCAGTGATTGAGGAATAGCTCGAGTAAACTACAGAATAGGGCATGCCGTTTAAAAGTACTACACGTCGTGAGGATTCAAAGTTGCATTCCCTAGGCAGTTTCCATATGCAACAGTGTATGATGTATTTACCCTTTTCCTCAGTAAAAGAAATATGAAGTAGGGAAAAGGAACAAAAGAACATGGCAGAGTTGAGGAGAAGGAAATACTGGTCTAATACATTACCTCCCTCCGTAACCCACTTTGAGATCCACATTACATGTAACCATATCAAGGCTTTAAGCCATAAATTATACCTTTTTTCTTTCCCTAGTTCCCAGAGGCTTTATTGGTAAATATGCTTGAGAAAAGAATGAACAACCCTACTGCTTCCAGGTCCATGGAATGAAGAGCTGTGTTCAGGGATACATCAAGCAGAGCCAAATGGGAGGAGACTGTGCCTTTACCCACCTCTGAATCACAGACCTAATTGTGAGCACAAGACTTGTAGTTAACCAACTCTTTGGGCTTAAACATAGACTGATTTCTTTTTAAGCATTATTTGTTTTTTTTTTACTGAATCACTGTCTATAAGTTAAATCTTTTAAACCCAGCATTTCTCTAAACTAATTGCATACAATTTTCACTTTGCCAGGAAACCCCCACCACATACATACACATTTTCCTCTGCAAAGCCACTCCTCAGCCTTGAGACTCCACTCAGAGTATCACTTCCCGAGAGAAGCTCCACCATTTTCAATTGGGGAGCTTCATTATTTTCTCCCCTCCTGCAAGAAGATTCTCAGTGTGGAATAACATATACATCTGCATGTCTATTTGTTTAAAACTTTTTCCTCAATGCACTATTAACTCCATTGTCTCAGTTTGCTAGGCCGCCAAGACAAGTATCACAAAGAATTAAATTACTTGGGAAAGTTAGTACTATTTCAACTTTTGGCAGTGCTGGGAGGTAAGTAAAGGAGAATATATAGCTCCTATTCAGTTTGATTGACGCTTGAGATAAACACCTTTACCTTTACTGTAACAGTTTTAGCTTCCTGTGGAACTAATGTTCAAAGAACTCAGTTTAGGGAATTATGGCAATAAAGTATATTTAAACTGGGGAAACTGGAGGAAACTTTATTAAAGCAGTAGTATTTCAGATATGTCTTAGTGGGTGAGTAAGATTTAGTAAGAAGGAGATGAAAGTGTTATTTCAGAAATGACGTGAATAAAACAAATAAATATTTGAAAACTACAGAGAATGTTTGGGGAGGGAATTGGTTTAGCCTAGCTGGAACATAGTTGTATTTTTTTTAAAGCAGGAGAAACGACTATGAAAATAGGCTGGGTCCAGATTAGTAATAATTTGCATAGAAGTTAAATAGGAGTTTAACTTCTATTTAGTAATAAATTGAAAGCAATTTATTTGTAAACAAAGAAGTGATTGAAACTATGGGAGTATTTTATCTTTAAAATATATGTTGGAAAGATTCAATGGAAAGAAAGTAGTCTGGAAATTGGAAGAAGAGACCAGGTAAAAGACTTACAAAGTAGTCCAAGAAGCCTTAACCAGAAAGAAAACTAACAGAGATGTCCATGGTAAAAGTTTACAAGGAACTTAACCATGCATTCTCAGAAAGAATGGCAAAGGTCTGAAGTGAGAGAGATAGCATGTAAGTATCACCAGTAGGCTTGGCTAATACTAGGAGGGTTTGGGGCGAGGAAGGGCTTGGAATCAAAGACTCACGGGATAAAGGATAACTAAGAAAATTAAAGACTCTTCTTCAGAAAGGCAATTCAAGACAAGTAGATGGAAATTCAACTTTGGATATCTTGACTCTGTAGTGCTAGGGGAATATTGTGTGGATGTGTTTACATGATAATGGAAATACAGGATTGGAGATAGTGAGCCAGAGATGGACAGAAGAAATCTGAGGGGTAATATAGGGTATACAAACTTGGATTTGAATTGGTGATAATAATTACTCATTGCACATTATTGACTTTTATTGTTTTCAATCAACTCATCCACTTAATAAACAAATATTATTTTAGCACCCATTAAGTGCTAGGACAATACTAGGTGTATTAGTCAGCCACAGGGGTGCCTTTTGAAATACACCAAAAATGGGTCAGTCTTTATAATGGGTATTTATTTGCGGTAGAAGCTTACAGTTACCAGGCCACAAAGCATAAAGTTCTTCCCTCACCAAAGTCCACGTGTTGGAGCAAGACAGCTGCCGACGTCTCCAGTGTTCAGGCTTCCGGGTTCCTCTGTTCCCGGGGCTGCGTTTCTCTCCGGGCTTAGCTTCTGTTTCCTCCACAAGTTCAGCTGTAGACCATGAGGCTCTCTATGCATTGCGTCTCTCCACAAGGCCAGCTGTAGACTATCAGGCAGACGGCTCACTCCAACATCAGAACTGCTTCTCAAATCTACTTCTCCAAATCTCTGTCTTGCTTTTTAAACTTGAGACCACACCCACCAAGGGGTGGGGCTCAATGCCTTATTCACTGCAGCCCAGTCAACTCCCTAATCATAAACCAACAATGCCCAGATGAAAAGATGAGTTTACAAGCATAATCCAGTTTATATTTTTGGAATTCATAATTACATAAAACTGCCAAACCATTACACTAGGTGCTGAGGATACAGCGGTGAAGAACAAAATAAAGCCCCAGGGTTTTTGTCATTTCTACTATATAATGCCAGATTTTCACATTCCAGATTTATAGAGGACTAAAAATTGTGGAAGTCTGGGTTAGGCAGATGATAAGATGTGCTCCTTGTTGCGTCGTTGATACAAGTAGAGTGCTAGAGAAACAGAAAAGAAGACATCACAGAGGAGGTGATATTGGAGATGAATCTTGAGGAATGATTTGGAGCCCATTGTACAAAGTACATTCATTTATATTATTATCTCCTTTAATCCCACTCTCTACCCTGTAAGGAACAGGTTAATAGTAAATATTAAAGGTGTACTTCTTTGGAGATGCTCTGAACAGTCTCACAAGAAGAGAAAATGTATTGTTTGGTAGTATGATTGATCCTTCACTGCTTTGTTTGAAGTATGTCTTTTAACTTAGCTCTAGGTAGAAGAATAAAGCTATTTTTTTTGAGAATAGTAGTCTTTCAGCAGTCTGAAGTGTAATGTTTGCCCTACAAAATAAACGATTTCTAACACAATATAACTAACTCAGACAAAATATTTTCTAAAGAGAAATCTCCATTTCGGTCTGCCTACCTGGAGGCAGACTTAGCTAACAGGCTAAAACAAAGATGCTTATGTCAGTATGATTTTTCAGCAGTATTTTTTCTAATTGAAAAAATGTCTTTCAATTCCCCAAACAACAATGAATATAAATGTGAAAGCTAAATATTTTCACTTGGTTTCATAGAGAGCCTAATATTAATATTCTCTAAAGGATTTTAATTTCTAGTTGAATTGAAAACAGCAAATTTTAAAAGGTTAAACATTATTCCCAAAATTAAGTGCTTTATTTTGTATAACATTCATTGTGTCTCCTAAGATAAAAAGGCATTTCATTTTGGTTTAGTTATTCACTTCTTCCTGTTGATCAGTGTCAGGTGCTTGTCAAAATGAGTCAAGGACATGATGCTTTGGTATCCATGCAAACATGATTCAAATAACCCCAAAGAGTTCGCAAAACTTGCATAAATCACTTATTTGGAATACAAGAGGATTAATGCATGGGAATTTGGAAACGATGTCAAAGACATTTTTAAATTACTCCCATTTAAACTTTGATTCTTGACATTCAGGAAAGGCCCAGGGCAGCTAATTTTAACTACCACAAATCATAACTAATACCAAAAAAAAAAAAACACATCAACTTAATTACCTTCTTTCTATCATAATTTATTTTAAAAATAACATTTTAAGATTAAATGTGACTTTGTTAGACAGCCAGTGTGATGGACTAAATATGCCAGTAAAGCATAACTAGATTATATCATTAAGTGCTTTAATCCCTTTCCAACTGATGTTATACATGTGGACATAGCTAGAGGCTCATTCTCTACATGTGTGCAGAAATTCCTTCTATGATGTTTTAAAAAGTTTTGGCCTAACCTATCCCAGCACTTAATCAATGATTTATCTTATACCTTTACATATTTTTAAAATTATTAATCCATCAAATGTTAATTGCTCATTCATTGAATGCAAGGTTCTGTAGGAAGCATTAGGTATGAAAATATATTGGTCAGTCCTTGACCTTGATAAGTTCAGAGTATAGTAAAATATATTTTCATTTTGATTAAAAATTCTAAATTCACAATAGTGAATTGATCACTCATGTAGTCAACCGTCTATGTCAAGTGTTTTATCTCTGCTTCTGTTATAGATGGAATAATTGATTGCATTTATTACACCTGTCCTCTCCTCCCATTCTCTCATAAACCTCCTTTATTCAGGCTCTCTGCCTTCCTAAACCGTGGAAAAACGATCTTGTCCATGTCAACAATGGCCTCCACCATGTCCAATCCACTGTTGGGTTATCGGGCCTCATCTTCCATGACCCAGCAGCAGCATTTGACACGTTCTATCTCACCCTCCTCTTTGAAACACTTTCTCCTTGGATCCTAGGCCTCCTATTCCCCTGACTTTTCTGCAGCCCTCTGCCCATTCCTTTCTAGTCTCCCTTCCTGGTTGCCCCTCACATGTTAGGATGACTCAGTCCTCAGACGTCCTCCTCCCATATTTAATACCTTGGTTATTTTATCTAGTCTTGTAACTTTACATAATATTCATATCCACATGTATATACATATGTTGACTCCCAAATTTATACCTCTCATCCTGAACTCGACTTGTATATCGCCTGTTGATTTAACATTTCCACTTCATTTCAAATAGAAATCTCAAATTTATCATACACAGAACTAAGCTCTTGCTGTTCCCTCTGCTACCCCCCTTTAAAAATGTCCTCCAGGTGAATTCCCACTGTCAGTAAATGACAACTTAATCCTTCTATTAGCTCAGGTCAATAGCTTGGAATCATCTTTGATCTCAAAATTTCTCTCTAACTCTACATCTAATCTATGAGCAGTATCTTTCAGTTATGCCTTGAAAATATATACAAAATCTTACCTCCTTTATTTCTATATATCTGCTCCAAAAATAGAATCATCTCCCCCCAGAATTACTGTCATAAATCTCATCTACCTACTTCTATCTCCACCCTTACCACATTCTACTCTCAATCAGGAACCAGAGTTGAATTATTCTTTGAAAATTTAACCAGATGCTGCTGCTGCTCCTCTTAAAATCCCCCAACAGATCTTTAGTTACCTCAGTTAAAACAAACACATACAGCAATGATCTAGTCTCCAATCATCTCTGGCCTCAACTTCTCCTGCTCTCCCCTGGCTTTCTCTTCTCCAGTCTAGCCCCAGGCAAATGCCCACCCTAGGGCCTGGAATATTTTCCCCTAAGATATCCACATGTTCTCCCCATTACCTCTTCCAGAGGTAGTTTCCTCACATACATATGCTGATCAGTATTCTGCTGAATAATTATGGAGATCTTCTGCAGATCTCTGGAGTTTTCTCTCCCGGCAGTGCTCTCCTCTCTGACTCTCTGTCCTATGAACTCTAGCCACCAGGTCTCCATGGACTTTGAATTCCACTCCTCAACTTGGGGAATTTGGTGGACTCCACTTGGGATTTCCCTCACTGTACCACTGCTTGGAAACTCTCTAGGCAGTAAGCTGGGTCAATAATAGGGCTCACCTAGTTTTTCTAGCTTTTCAGGGATCATTGTCCCTAATTTCCTTACTTTTCTGAAGTCCACTGTTTTGAAAACTATTGTTTTGTATAGCGTATGTGTGTGTGTTTAGCTGTTTCAGGTGGGAGGGTAAATCTGGGCCCTATTACTTCACCTAATAAGAAATCCAGAGTCCTCTTCCTTGTTCTTAAATCTATTGTCTGATATTAATATAGCCACTCCAGCATTCTCTTGATGTTGTGTTTGCATGGTATATTTTCCACATTTTGGCTTTTCACCTATTTACATCCTAATATTTAAAATGGATTTGTTGTAGATGGAATATTGTGGTTTTGTGATTTTTTATCCTAATATTTAAAAGGGATTTCTTGTAGATGGAATATAGTGGTTTTGTGATTTTTTCCCAGTCTGCCAACTCTCTCTTTCAATTGGAATATTTAATGCTTTACATTTAACGTCATAATTTATATATTTTGTGGTAAATTTATCATTTTTATAGCTTTTTTCTGTGTGGCCAATTTGTTCTTTGTAATCTTTTACTGCCCAGATTTGAACTAATTCAGTCATCTAATGCTTCTATTTTATTTCCACTATTAGCTTATTAGTAGTTATACCACCTTCTAAACACTTTTTTTGATAACTACCCCATGGTTTATAATGCACATTTTAATTTATCACAATCTATCTTTAAACAATATTATACCTCTCTCTGAGTAGTGTAGAAAAGATACAGCAGTATTTTTCGTATTCCTGCCTCCCATCGGATTTTTTTTTGCTGATACACCATTTATTTTCACATAGTTAAAAATCTCAGTATTTTTACTATTTTCACTTGAAATAGTTAAACGTCTTAAAGAAATAAGGAGTAGAGAATATCTTATATATTTACCTTTCTTTCAACTATTTTTGAAAATCTTTATTTCTTTGTGTAGACCCAAATTTCTTTCTGGTTGAACAACTTTGTTTGAACACTTATGTAGATTGGCCAGCAATTAATTCCCTTAGGCTTTTTAAAAAATCTTTGTCTTGACTAGTCTTCATTTCACTTTCATTTAAAAATAATAAGACTTTACTTTTAGAACAGTTTTAGATTTAGAAAAAAATTGAACTGATAGTACATAGAGTTCCAAAATACCCCCTTTCACATCCCATGTACCTATTTTCCCCTATTATTAACATCTTACTTGAATATGGCACATTTGATAAAATTAATGAACCAATATCGATACACTATCATTACCTAAACTCTGTACTTCATTCAGATTTTCATTGTTTTTACCCAATGGCCCTTTTCAATTCTAGGATCCCATTCATGATCCCACATCACATTTAGTTGTCATGTCTCCTTTAGGTTCCTCAAGCCTGTGAACAGTTCTGTCTTTCCTTGTTTTGATAGCCTTATCAGTTTTGAGGAGTACTGGTCAGGCAGTCCACAAAACTGAATAAAACAAGACAGAAAACTTACATATAATTTTCTTTCGTGTTTTTCTCATGATTAGAGTGAGGTTATGTTTTTTGGGGAGGAAGATTGCAGAGGCAAAAGGCCATATCCATCACATCATATGAAGGTTACGTACAGTCAACATGATTTGTCATTGTTCGTGTTGATCTTCATGACTTGGCTGAAGTTGTGTTTGTCAGGTTTATCCACTGCAAAGTTACTCTTTGTTCCCCTTTCCTACACTGTACTTTTTGGAAGGATGTCTCTGTGTGTAGCCCACAGTTAAGGAGTGGGAGTTATGTTTCTCCTCCTTTTGGGTGGAGAATCTATATAATTTTTTTTTAAAGATTTATTTTTTATTTATTACATATCCCCCCCTTCTGCTTGCTCTTGCTGTGTGTCCATTCTTCTGTGTTTTTTCTATGTTTGCTTCTTGTCTCCCCCCGTCTTTGCGGCAGCGCGCCGAGTTGGCCCTCCGCAGCGGCGGCGGCTCGCTCCGTTCATGGGTGGCTCCATTCCGTTTTCACGGGCGGCTCCGCTCCATGTTTTGCGGGCAGCAGTCCTCCATGTTTTTGCGGGCTGCCGGCTTCCGCGGTGGTTCGCAGGCAGCAGCTCCGCTTTTCACGGTGACTCTGCCATGCCCGTGGGGGCTCCGCCCTGCCCGTGGTGGCTTTTTGCCTTGCCCACGGCAGCTCTGCCCTGCCCATGGCGGCTTGCCATTCTCAAGGCCATCTCCCCGCTCGGAGAGGTCCCAGGGAACCGAACCCGGGGCCTCCCATGTGGTACCCCAGCGAGCTCTTTATCCACTGAGCTATCTAGCTGGGCCCTCTATATAATTTATTTGAATTTCTTCTATTCGGGAATTTATCTCTTCTCTCCCATTTGTTCATTTATTTAAAAATGATTTTTTATCAATATGGATTCATTTTTATTTTATACATTGGGAAATAATCCAATAGTAGTCTATTTTTTTTTCCAAATTCTTCCAGATTTGGCCATTGGGAACTCTTTCATTTGGCTCCTGTGCCCCTCTGAAATCTTAACGAAGTGTTCTTTTTCCTTTGAGCATTTCCTAACTTTATGGCAACCAAGATGCTCCAGGTTCATTTTGTATATTTACAGCCCTTGGTCCTAGATTTGGCCAGTTCTCCAGGAACCCTGGTTCATTTTATTGGATAATGGTATAAGAAACCAATCTCTTGGCGCTAGATATATTTGTTTTTAGTAGGATATCATTACTTTAGTTTCTCTCAGCTGACAGAACAAGAATCATATGCATGCATGCTAACCTGTATATATACGAGTATTTCTATATGTAACTATCTACATGGTTTTCTATACACAAATATCTTTAAGTAACTATATTAAGGTAAACATGAGTTCTTACTAATGTCTCTAACTATAATATATACCTACATGGGTCATTTTAGCGGTGAATGAGATTTCTTGTGGCTCTGCATCTTTGTCAACATTTGATACTGTCAATTTTTTGGAATTTAACCATTTTAATAGGTATGTAGTAGTATCTCAAGTTAAATTTGCAATTTCTTAATGAAAAAATTATGCATATTTTCACATGCTAATTTTCCTGCTGCATATCTTTGATGAAGTGGCTATTCATCTTTTGCCTATTTTAATGTGGTGTTTTTGGTTTCTTAATGTTACTTTTATATTTTGGATATAGGCTTCTTCTCAAATACGTGTTTTGCAAATATTTTGCTCAGTCTATGGCTCGTCTTTTCCTTCCCTTGACAGTATCTTTTACAGAACAAAAGATTTTAATTTTAATGAAGTCTAACATGTTTTATTCTTTCATGGAACACACTTTTGGTGTTTAATCTAAAATCTCATTGCCAAACTCACCTAGATTTTTGCCTGTTTTCTTCTATGAATTTTATAGTTTTGCCTGAGTGAATTTTTGTGAACGGTATAAGATCTGAGTCTAGATTCGTTTACTTTTTTATATGGCTGTCCAATTGTTCCAGCTCTGTTTGTTGAAAAGACAATCATATCTCCACTGAGCCTTTGCTCTTTTGTCAAAGATCATTTGACGATATTTTTGGGTCTATTTCTGGGCTCTCTATTCTATTCTACTGACAAATATGTCTGTTATTTTGTCAATTCCACACTGTCTTGATCACTGTGGCTTTAAAGTCACAAAAGTTGTGGGAATTCTGAATGGGATTGCATTAAATCTGTAGATCAAGGTGGGAAGAAATAACATCTTCCAATCCATGAACATAGAATCTCTCTCCACTTATTGGATCTTCTTTAATTTATTTCATCAGTTTTGTAGTAAGTATTCCAATTATTTCATGCTAATGTAAATGACATTGCATTTTTAATTTCAAATACCAATTGTTCATTGCTGCTATGAAGGAGAGCAGTTGACTTTTGTATGTTAACCTTATATCCTAAAAACTTGCTATAATTATTTACTAGTTCCAGTAGTTTTTTTTGTTGAGTTTCTTGGGATTTTCTAAACAGACAATCATGTCATCTGAAAACAAACACATTTTATTGTTCCTTCCTTATCTGTATATTCATATCTTTTTCTCATATTATTTCACTGACTGGGACATCCAGTACTATTTGAATAGGAGTGGGGGCTGGGGTGGTATTCTTGCTTTGTTCCCACTCTTAAAGGAAAAGTTTCAAGTCCCTCCTCACTACTTATGATGTAACCTGTAGGGTTATTTTGTAGATCTTCTTTATCAAGTTGAGGAAATGCCCCTCTATGCCCAGTTTGATCAGAGTTTTATCATGATGTGTCTTCTTTAGCCTCTTGATGCAACAGATAACATTAACTGCTCTTCAGATGTTTACACATTTGGAATAAATCCCATTTGGTCATGGTGTATAATTGTATTTATATATTGTTGAATTTGATTTGCCAATATTTTGCTGAAGATTTTTACATTTGTGTCCATGAGAGATAATAGTTTGTCCTTCCTTTAGTAACTTTATCTAATATTAGGTTAATGCTTACCTCACAGAAAGAATTAGGACATGTTCCTGGAAGAGACTGTAAAGAATTGGTATCATTGCTTCTTTAAATGTTTGGTAGAATTCACCAATGAACCATCTGGACCAGCTGCTTTCTTTTTTTGGTAGATTATTTATTATTGAGTCAATTTGTCTAATATTTATAGGCTTGTTCTGACTGCTTAAATCTCCTTGTGTAAGATTTAGTAGTTTGTGTATTTCAAGGAATTGAATCATTTCATCTAAATTAGTAAATCTGTACCTATTAGTTGCTCATATTAGTCTTTATTATCCTTTTAATGTCCATGGGATCAATAATTTACCATCTTTTATTTCTGACATTAATAATTTGTGTCTACTCTCTTTTTTAAATTAGATTGGGTCAGGTTTTATCAATTTTATTGATATTGTCAGAGAATGAGATTTTGCTTTCTTTAGTTTTGTATGGTAGAAGCTTAGATATTAGATTTTAGATTTTGTATTTCTAATACATATATATTCAGTGTTGTAAATTTCCCTCTAGACCTTGCTTTCATGGTATTTCACAAATTTTGAGAAGATGTATTTTCATTTTCATTTAAACATATTTTTAAATTTTTCTTGAGACGACTTCTTCATCCCATGTGCTATTTATAAGTGTATTGTTTAACCTCCAAAGGTTTGGAGATTTTCCAGTGCTCTTTCTATTAATAATGGCTAGTTTATTTCATTGTGATCTGAGAGCATACTTTGTACGATTTCTATTATTTTAAATTTGTTAAGGTGTGGCTTTCTTTGGCCTAGAATATGGTTTAGCTTTTTGAAGTTGCATGTGAACTTGAAAAAAAATGTATTGTTATTGCTGAATGAAGGATTCTACATATTTCAGGTATATACAGTTAATTATTGATGCTGGTCAGTTCAACTACATCCTGACAATCTTCCCATTGGATCTATCAGTTACTAAAAGAGCGTTGTTGAAATCTTCAACTATAAGGATAGGTCTGTTTCTCTTTGCAGTTCCATCAGTTTTTGCCTCAAGTATTTTGATGCTCTGTTGTCAGTACATACAAATAAGGACTGTTATGTCTCCATGAAGGACTGACCCTTTCATCAGTATCTAATGCCTTTCTTTATCCCTGAAAATTATCCTTGTTCTAAAGTCTACTTCACCTGAAATGAATATAGATACTCCAGCTTTCTTTTGATTAGTGTTAGCCTGATGTATCTCTCTCCATCCCTTTACTTTTAATCTACCCGTGTCTTTATATTTAAAGCTAGTCTTTTATAGAAAATATATAGAAGTGTATTTTTTTATAATCCTCTGTGACAGCCTCAACATTTTAATTGATATATTTAGACCATCCATATTTAAAGTGATTATTTACATAGGCAGATTAATATCTACCATGTTTGTAATTGTTTTCAATATTGCATGTAATTTGTTTCATTTTTACATTGTCCCCTCTTTTTCTGCCTTCTCTGATTTAACTGGGCATTTTTTTAATTCCATTTTCACCCCTCTTTTAAAAACATCAAATATATAAGTAAATTAAGTTATTGCCATAGAGTTTTCAATATACAGTAACTTATAATAGAGTAGTCCCCAATTCTTTCTCCCCATCTTCTGTAACATTTCTGTCATTCTTTTCATTTATCCATATGCTATATTGTATGCTATATTATGTAGCATATCCTATATGCTACATTATTAATATTATTACTATGAGTAGTTATCTGTTAGATCAAGTAAGGATAAGAAAAATAAAAGATTGTATTTTACCATCATTTATTCCTTCTATGACACTTCTATTTGTGTGTGTGTGTGTTACCAGAGATGGGGACTGAACCCAGGATCTCATTTGTGGGAAGCTAGCATGCAACCACTGAGCTACATTGGCTCCCTTGAGTTTGTTTTTTTTCATTTGTTTTGCTTGTTGTTTGTTTGTTTGTTTGTTTTAGGAGGCACCAAGAGCTGAACCCGGGTCCTCCCATGTGGGAAGCAAATGCTCAACTTCTTGAGCCACATCCATGCCCTTCTTCATTTCTTTATATAGATCTGGGTTTCTGATCTATATCATTTTCCTTCTCTCTGAAGATATTCTTTTAACATTTCTTGCAGGATTTGTCTAATATAGACAAATTCCTTTACTTATGTTTGTTTTAGAATGTCTTTTGTTTCTCTTTCACTTTTTTTAAAAAACAATTTTACTGAGATATATTCACATACCATACAATCCATCTTAAGTGCACACTGAATGGCTTTTGGTGTAATCAAAGAGTACTGTATTGATTGCGGTGATGGATTGCCTTCACTTTTGAAGGATAATTTCACTGGATATAAAACTCTAGGTTGGTTGTTTTATATTTCTTTGAATAATTTATTTTACTCCATTTTCTTTTGTTTGTATGATTTCTTTTTTGTTTTGTTTATTTGATTTCTGATGAGAAGTCTGATATAATTCCCTTAACATAGGAATCATAATTATTTTATATTCTATGTCAAATATATCCAACACCAGTATCTTGAGTCTGCTTCTGATGCTTGCTTTGTCTCTTCACTCTGTTTTTTCATCCTTTTGTCATTCCTTTTAATTTTTGGCTGAAAGATGGACATTTGAGTTGAGTAATAGGAACTCTCATAAATAGGACTTTAGTATGAGCATTTATGTTAATCTGTCTAGGAACTGAGCTTTGCTTAATGTTTACTTTAGCAGTAGGTGCCAAAGACTTCCAATACTTCTAGTGTCCCTGCTTTGTCTCCCTTCCTGACTTTGGGCTCCTAGAAGTACTCATTCTCAGACAGAGGCTATGTCTTGCAGTTCTTTCAGCTGTAGTCCATGCTTATTACATTGCAGCCCTCTTGGTAGGGTCGTATGGAGTTGGGGAGGGGAAGCCTTCCACAATCTTGTGGTTAGATCTCGGACTTTTGTTCCATGTTTAACCAGGGACTCTAGCTTGGAAGCCTTTGGCATTCACACAGTCTTCCAGACTACAGGGCTGCGGGTGATTTTCATTTTTCAGCCTAGCTTCTTAATCTCCCTGGATCCATTTGTAGTAGCTCATTGTTCAGCCAATGCTTGGTCAGAAGTTGTGCTTAAGTCCCTGGTGTCAGTAGAGGCCTCCTGCTTTTGCTGAT
>PVKH010017375.1:0-15452 GCA_004027955.1 Chaetophractus vellerosus | reverse complement strand
GTTTTCCAATATGTACAATAAATACATGCAAGGTATCCCAATCAATAATATTCATCTACTAGTGGTTCTGAAAGCCATAAAGCTCAGATGACCTCATACAAATTTAAAAAGAAATTAATTTAATTTAGACATTTTTAAGATAGGTTTCTAAATGAGGGTTCATGAAATACTTGTAGGGGTTTCTTTTAACACAAAATCTGGGATTCCAAAAATTTGCTCCCTCTGTAATCAATATCAGTGAAAGTTCACCTGAGGCTGTCAGATTTTGCCTATGAATAGTTGGTCTTTGGCTGCCCAGCATTCATTCCCCTTTTCTTGATAACACTACAGTTTCCTTTGGAAAATTACTTCTTCTGCTTTGGATATACTCTTAGCAAAATGGTAAATTCAGGTGCTTTCCCTCTTTCTCTGGATGAGAAAGGAACCTTTGGAGGTTCTTTCCACCAGATCTTTCTACTCAAAAACCAGACGGGTCTAGGGAGCTGGCACTTGGTATAAGCTAGGCCAATTTGAAGCTCACTCCTGAGAATTTAAACCTTGAGCAGAATGAAAAAGAAACTGTTGAGAGTAGGAATTACTCATTCCTGCAGTGGCACTCTGATTGTTGAGACTATACCTAGGCCTCCGGATCATGTAGAGTCCATGAGTTCTGGTAAAGTTACATTTTCCTTAATTTCTCCAAAGCTGGTTTCTGTTGCTTTCAAGCCAAATGTCCTAACTAATTTGTCTTTTGTCTACTGGTTTGTAAGCTGACCATATTCAATTAACTATATGAAGACTAAAAGAAACAAACAAAATCCTTTCAACCAACAAAGGAAATTAGGAAGGAACTGCCAACAAGTGACAAGACTGACAAAAAGGGAGAAATATGAATAAACTTGTACAAGGTTTTCTCAGATTTTTCCAAAAATCTTTATAAATATGGTAACTGCCCCAATAGGAAAGAAAAAGTAAAGTATAACTGAAAAGATGGGAAGCAGATGTAGCTAAGTGACTGGGCTCCCGTCTGCCATATGGGAGGTCCAGGGTTCAAGTCCCGGGGCCTCCTGGTGAAAAGCAAGCTGGCCCGCGCAGATAGCTGGCCCACAGAGTGCTGGCCCCCATGGGAGCGCTGGAGTGCTGGCCTGAGTGGAGAGCTGGTGCAGCAAGATGACGCAACAAAAAGAGACACAGAAAAGAGACAATAGGAGATGGGGCAAAGCAGGGAGCTGAGGTGGCACAAGAGATTCAGTGCCTCTCTCACTCCGGAAGGTCTCAGGATTGGTTCCCAGTGCTGCCTAAAGAGAAGACAAGTAGACACAGAAGAACATACAGAGAGCAGACAGCAAGTCCAGAAACAAGGAAGGGCGGGGTAAGAAATAAATAAATCTTTTAAAAAAAAGTATAACTGAAAAGAAAATGCTTCAACTTCATCAGTAATCAAAAGAGATCTACATTAAAATTAGATACTCCCTTTTCCCATAAAACTCAAAAGTGATTTAAAACATCAGTATTGCTGAGAGAGTGGTGAGATGAGCATTGTCATAAAATTCTGGTGCATATATAATTGATGATGAGTTTTCAAGAAAGCAATCTGACTATATGTAACAAGAACCATCGAGATATTCATATTATATTTGTCTGGAAAGCACAATCATTATGGGGGTTACAGAGTAAGGGATTTATTATAGGAATAGATCTTACATAATTATGGGAAAAATTGAGGAAGTGATGACCCAGACAGAGGAGTTTGAGAAACAGAAAAAGAGCACTAACTAATCCTAGGTGAACAAGATTTGCAGGAGAAGTCTGAGACACTGAAGAGGGAACATATAATAAGGAGGTTTGAGGGGAAGTCTCGGGGAGCCATTACCCTTGGGGGTCCGCGGCCAGGCATCTGGTGCCAGGTCCTGGGCCACCAGCAGAGAGCAGTCAGAAAGAAGTGCTGGATGCCAAGAAGAGTACAGTGAGGACAACCGGGAACCTGCTGGCAGCTCTGCTTCTGACAACAAAGACCTTCAAAGAGTAAGGGAAGCCACTGCCCCACTTCTACCATCCAAACCTCATACAAATTCCTCTTTTGGTCAATTCTAACTCTAAGTGTACAGGGAAGGGAATTCTGAGAAACAGTTCCTAGCTTAACCAATAGAACAATCCTCACATATTTTTTGATGCTGTAGTCCCATTCCACATCTAGGAATTGGTAGATCCTAATAAAGTGAAAAATGTAGACAAAGATTAAGTAAAAATATAACTATAACTGCCATGGCTAAAATGGGCAAAGTTGGAAATAAGTTAATTGCTCAACAATAGGGGAATGGTGAAATGAGTTAAGGTAAGGCACAGACAAGACTTTAATGCATCCATTAAAAAAATATTTCACATGAATTTCAGAGACCTGAGAACATTTTCATGACATAGAATGAAAAAGGACACAAAATGTACCTACGTTAGAATTCAATTTTGGAAATATATTCATAGATTTAATTATCTTTTTATGCTTCCTCATACCCTCCCCCATCCATTCTTCACAAAGCAGCCAAAATCATCTTTTTGAAACGTGGATTAAATCATGTGTCTTCCTTGCCAAACATCCCAGCATGGCTTTCCCTTGCACCTAGAGCAAAACATAGCCCCTTTGCAAGGCCTGCAGACAGTTCTCTGCTTGGCTCTTTCAACTCCAGCCCTAGGGGGCTTTGGTCAGTTAGCCAAGGCTAACATCTCTCTGACTTTAATGGCTTGGACTTTCCTATTACTTTCACTTAAAATGCCCTTCCCCACCTCATCCTGACTGACCCCTCCTTGTTATTTAGGTCTCAGCTCAAATGGCACCTCCTCAAAGAGGACTCTCTAGTGAACCCCATCTGATGTCTCTCAATTCTCCTCCCCATCCAGCACTCATTCTCCATCTCATTGTCCTGCTCATTCTTTTCTTCACTTTTATTATTACGCTTTTACTTAGCAGTCTCCCTCACTAGAAAATAGAACTTACTGAAGCCGGGACCTTATCTTGCTCTTTGTTTAGCTTCTGTGACCTCAATAAAACCACCAAAGCTCTTTAGTTTTTCTTGAATGACTGAGTTAATGATTGGATCAATTTTCTGAGTTTTCTACAATGAACATCATTTACTTTTTTTTAATTAGATAAGTTGTAGGTTTACAGAAAAGTCATGTAAAAAAAATACAACGTTCCCATATACCTCTCTATTGTTGACACTTTGCATTAGTGTGGTACTTGTTAAAATTGATAAAAGAATTTAAAATATTACTGTTAACTATAGTCTGTAGTTTACATTAGGTATATTTCTTCCTATTCATTTACCCTTTTCTTTTTTTTTAGGAGGAACCAGGGATTGAACCCAGACCTCGTACATGGGAAGCAGGCACCCAACCACTGAGCTTCATCTTCTCCCCCATTCATTTACTTTTATAGTAAGGAAGAAATATTTGGAAGTGATGTGATTGCTTAAAGGGCAATCTTGAGTACAGAAAGATTTTCACATGTTATGTAACTTAAGCCTTCTCAGTTGTCATATCTGGTGATTATCCAGGCCTGTTTGGTGCTCTGTTCCTTTCCCAAGATACATGTGGGAGTCTCCATTCTATAGAAGAGTTGTGAATTAAATGTTTGTAAAAGCACAGGAATCTGGGATGCATTCTACCATCTAATTCATGTCATGCATGGCAGTTAGTGGGCAAAAGCCATTTTCCCCATAATACCATGATGACACTGTAAAACTCCTAAAGACCATGAATTCAAACACTAATCTCAGGTCACAACTGCTTGCCCTGGTAGCACAGTGGCTTAATTGCTCTGGTCTGCCTTATCAACACCTCCCTCCCAAAGACAATTCTGCTCCCTCCACATCTCTCAGCTCCTTCTGCCTTCATGATGCAATATGAAGGCAGGAGGGGCTATCATATCCTATCATGAACAATGCACCAGTCACTTTTACTAGGTAATCCTAAATGTCCTTGTTTCTCCATCCTTCAGTCATCCCATCTGATAAAATCTCAACTATGGAGAAATCTGCCTAACTTCTCACATTTGTACCTTGGCTTTAAGCTGCTTCAGAAGTAGCAAAATTTTATCTCCTTTTTTCTTTAAGTTGCCTTTTTATATTCCAATCTTTGGATGCCTCTTGTTCACAAGGGTACTTGAATATAAAGAAAGAGGTGAGGCAAGGCTTAAAAAGAAGTCAGGCTGTGGTGCATGAATATCTCTACCTTCAGGAGCCAACTACACCTACACACAAGGATGGAAAAGAGCACCCTTGTTGGTGTTTTTTGTCAGGCCCTGCCCTCCACTGCAGTGGGCAAGTGTCATCCAGGCAGCGGATGCAATCAGTGTTTAGTTTACCTAGCAGAGAGCAGATACCTGAAGGGTAATGCCCACTCCATAGAACTGAGTCTGTAGCAGCTGTCTCATTCTTCTTGGGGTAGGACAAAGTTATATATATAAGAAATAAAAGCATCAAAGGAGAGTTTAATTAGGTTATATCCAGAAGGCAGAGTCAACAAGTGGACCTATTTCTCAAGAATTCATTTTGGAACTTTTCATAAAACAATCTCTTCCAAAAGATTCCATGGAAAACTTCTAACTCTCCAGTGGTTGACTGATTATTGTTAGCAAGCATGAACTCAGTGAAGGCAGCTAAATAGAAAACTTCATGACATGTCACTTAGCAGCCTGCCCTATTTTGTGCTAACCTGACTCTGTAAATTCTTTGACAAGTGAAATGCTCTGACTGGTTCCTTTTTTAGACTCTGAAACTGTCTGCTATTTTGTTAAATTTTATGGCTACATAAATTTTGGTATCAGCCTCAGCAATTTTTCATGCTTTTCATGTCCCCCTAAAGGAAACTGGGTATTCATTAGAAAGAGAGCTTCCTTTTCCCTGTTACTAACTGCTGCTGGAGAAAAATCACCCAAGTGGGCAGACTGATTTCACTATAGAGTTATGGACACCTACTTCAACTGGGCCCACAGCATTCCCAGTCAATCCTCTATTTCCAGACTCACCTCCCTCTCTTTTTCTCAACAATTATTAATTCAAACCTTCTCTACTAACTTTAGTCCGTTTTATCAGAATTTTAATCACTCCAATTCCCTTCTCACTCTCAGAAAAAGACTGTATGTCTCACTTCATGGAAAATAGAAGCCATCTCCCTACTTCTCACCAAAGCTATACAATCTCTTCTCATCCCCCTCTCCTATTACCATAGAAAAGGTATGTTAGTCAGCCAAAGGGGTGCTGATGCAAAGTACCAGAACTCTGTTGGCCTTTATAAAGGATATTTATTTGGAGTAGAAGCTTACAGTCACAAGGCCCTAAGGAGTCCAACTCAAGGTATCATAAGAGGTTTCACCCAAAGTCACTGGCCATGTGTTGAAGCAAGATGGCGGGCGATGTCTATGAGGGTTCAGCCTTCCTTCTTCCTCTTAAGACTCCGTAGTCTCAGCTTCTTCCAATCTTAGCTGTAGGCTGACATAAGGCACATCTCTCTCCCTGGGGCTCATTTCTTTCTGGGCTCAGCTGCTCTGTTCTCTTCACAAGGTCAGCTATAGACCATCAGGCTCATCTCTCTTCCTGGGGCCTCTGCCCTGTCTATTGGAGCCTTCTCTCTTGCCTCACGTATCTGCTTCTCTGTGTGTCTACTTCTGTGTGAGATTCTGTTTTATCAGCCCACCAAGTGGGCAGGGACTCAACACTGAGTCGCATTCTAATGACATGATTGAATCAAAGCTCTAATCTTAACATAATTTAATCAGATTCCTCAGTTGAATCTAATACAATCAAAGGGTTATCACACCCAGAGGAACCAACCAGTTTACAAACATAATCACTATCTCTTGTTTGGAAGTCATAAATAATACCAAACTGCTGCAAGAAGTTTTCCTCTTCTGCTTAAAGGGTATCACTCTGTGATAAGTACCTGAAGGTGGTTCCCAGTGATCTCTGCCTCCTGGAATTCATGTACTTGTGTAACCCCCTCCTCTTGAATTGTAGGATGGACCTAGTGACTGATTTCTAGTGAACAGAATTCAGCAAAAGTGATGGGATGTCACTTTCGAGGCTAGATTACAGAAAGACTGAGCTTAGGTTACAAAAAGACTCTTGGGTGTGCTCTAGCTTTCTCTTGCTCTCTCACGCACTCACACTGAAGGATGCCAGCTGCTAGGTTGTAAGCTGCCCTCTGTAGAGGATCATGTGCCAAGGGAGGCCTCTGGGCAAGCCAGCAAAGAGCAGAGGCTCTCGGTCCAACAGCTGGTGAAGAACTGAATGCTGACTATAACCACATGAGTGAGCTTGGAAGCAGATCCTCCCCACAGCTGAGCTTTCAGATGGGACTGCAGTCTTTCTTGACACCTTGCTTACAACCTCATGTGAGACCTTGAGCCAGATGTACCTACTTATGCTATATCCTGGTTCCTGGGCCATAGAAACTCTAAGATAATAAATGTTTGTTATCTTAAGCAACTAAATTTATAAAATGGAAAATGACAAGTGCTGGGAAGGATGCAAAGATATAGGAATCTTAGAACGTTGTTGGAGGGGATGTAAAATAGTGCAGCTTCTGTGGCAAACAGTTTGGCAGTTACTCAGGAAGTTAACCATAGAACTACCATATGACCCAGCAATCCCACTGCCAGGTATATAGTTAAAAGAATTGAAAGCAGGGACTTGAAGAGGTATTAGTACCCAATGTTCATAGCAGTATTATTCACAAGAGCCAAAGGTGGAAGCAACCCAAATGCCTATCAGCAGATGAATAGATAAGAAAAAGGTGGTATATGCATACAATGAAATATTACTCAGGCTTAATAAGGAATGATATATATTACAACATGGATAAACCTTAAGGAAATCATGTTGAATGAAATGTCAGACACAAAGGGACAGACATTACATGATTCTATCTCTATGAAATAGCTAGAATATGCAAGTTCATAGACACAAAGTAGAGTACAGGTTAATGGGGGGGTGGGGGAGATGCGGAATGAAGAATTAATGCATAATGGGTATAGGGTTTCTGTTTGGGGTGAAGGGAAAATTCTGGTCATGGCTGATGATGGTAGTAGCACAACATTGTGAATGCAATTAACTCCAGTGAATGGTATGCTTGGGAGTGGTTGACATGGGAAAATTTATGTTGTGTATGTTTCCACAATTTAAAAAAATGAGAGAGAGAGTAAAGAGACAATGACAATTAAATGTATTGTGTGATATTGGCCTGGATCTATAATAGAGAACAAAAGGCCCCAAAGGACATTTATTTGGACATACAAAAAAAAATGGAGTAGAGAGTGTAAGCCTTATATCAAAGTTACTTTTCTTGAACTTGATAACTGTATTTAAGTTGGTTAGCTAAGTGAATATTTTTGTTCTTAGGAAATGTAATAGAATTATTAAGTGTTCAAGGAACATGATGTATGAAACCTACTCTCAAATGTTTAGAAAATTAGATAGATGGGTAGATAGTAGATACAATGACAGGGCAAATGTGGCAAAGTGTTAAAATTAGTATCCAGGCGGGGGCGTAGGTTGGGGTTTTCTGTATGGGTTTTGTATTATTATTTTTGCAACTGTCCTGTAGGTTTGAAATTATTTCAAAACTAAAAATTAAGAAAAGAAAGTCAATTCTTTGCTTAAAATTCTTCAAGATCTTCCTACTTTCCTTAAGATAAAGTTAAAGTTGTATAGGTAGTATGACCATTAATTTATTGTCCAAATAGATGCTTTTGAGAGTGAAAAGAAGTACTAGTAATAATTATGAAGGGACAAGTGTATAAACTGTGACTGTCTAAGAAAATGGGATGTAAGGTCACCTTATTATAAGGACTTGTGTGATCTGGGTCCCTGACAATCTCTCCAGCCCCTCTCTTGCATTATCACACACTCCAGCCATTCTGAACTTTGTTCAGTTCCTTGAACTTGCCATTATTGTAATGGTTTGACAGTTTTATGTAATTATGAATTCCAAAAATATAAATTGAATCATGCTTGTAGACTGAACTCCTAATCTGGGCGTGACTGATGCGTTAACTGCCACGTCAGTGGGATGTTGAGCCCTCAGTGGGATGTTGAGCCCCCACCCCTTGGGGTCTCAAGTATAAAAGGCTAGACAAAAGACTCAGATTTGAGAAGCAGTTCTGATGTTGGAGTGAGCCATTCACTCCATAGTCTACAGCTGGCCTTGTGGAGAGACACAAAGCCTAGAGAGCCTCATGGTCTACAACTGAACTTGTGGAGGAAGCAGAAGCTAAGCCTGGAGGGAAACACAGCCCCGGCAGGAGAGAAACCCAAAGGCCTGAGCCCTTGCAGACATCGGCAGCTGTCTTGCTCCAACACGTGGACTTTGGTATGAGAAGAAACTTATGCTTTGTGGCCCGGTAACTGTAAGCTTCTACCCCAAATAAATACCCTTTATAAAGACTGACCAGTTTTTGGTATATTTCAAAAGGCACCCCTGTGGCTGACTAATACAATTATAATCTCTTGCTTTTGGGCTTTCATTTGCAAGGAAAACGTATCACCCTTTCTCTTCTCCTGAAAAACTCCTTTTCATCCTTCTTGTCTCACCTTAAATGCCCCTGGCCCAGGGAGATGATGTTCCTGACCTCTAGATTCTTCTACCATGGGCTCCTAAAGCATGTCACACCCCATATCATAACCGTTATCTCCCTTTATTGTAATTATGATTTGGGGTTGACTTTTCAGCTATGCTAAAAGCTCCTTTATGGAAGAGACTATCTGTTTTGTTCATCACTGTCTCACAGGAAGGAAGAGATTTATGGAGGTAAAGCATTTAAAGCCCCAATGTGGGATTTCAGAAACCCATCACCCATCCCTTGAAACTGCAGTAAATAGGACCATCTCCCCCAACATCCCATTCCCACCTCTTTTACTGTAGTGCTGATCTTTGTACCCTGGGACAAGAATTCAGCAGTGTGGGAGCTTTCGATGACTAAGAACCAATCCCCAGAGATTCTGACTCAACTGATCTGGGATGGGCCAGGCAATGGTAGTTTAAAAAGTCTCACTAGGTGGTTCTAATGTGAAACCAGGATTGCAAACTAGTGCTCTAGAACAATGCTGTCCAAAAGAACTTCTTAGTGTAATGGAAATGCTCCATATCTGCACTGTCCAGTATGGTAGCCACTAGCCCCATGTGGCTATTGAGTATTTGAATTGTGGCTAGTGCAAGTGAAGAAGTGAATTTTTAATTGTATTTAATTTTTTACTATTTAAATTTAATAGCCACAATGTCTATCAAAGGACAGCTCTGGAACAGTGGTTCTCAAACTTGAGCATGCATCAGAATCGTCTGGAGGGCTTGTTATATCACAGATCGTTGGGCCTGCCCCTACAGTTTCTGATTCAATAGGACTGAAGAGGGGCCTGAGAACTGGCATTCTAACCCATTCCCAAGCAATGCTCATATTAGTGGTCTGGGAACCAGACCTTGAGAACCACTGCTCTAGAGCCTTCCTATCACATCATTTTCACCTGAGAACTTGTTAAAAATACAGAATCTCAGGGTGCATCCCAGTTCTACCAAACCAGAATCTACATTTCAACAAGATCCTCAGGTTATCTGTATGAATATTAAAGTTTGAGAAGCGCTATAAGATGTATAAGGCAGAGAATTCCAAGTTCTCCCTACAGTACAGCTTTCAGACTGTAGAATTACTATCATGCCCTCCATTTAGCCTCCATCTTTCAAACTCTTAAAAAAGAGCCAAATCACATATATGACCCTACCCTTTGCCTCATTAATTAATTCTTCTCTAGATCTAAATTTCCTTCTTAAAAACACACAAGTCCTAACAATAAACACACAGTTCTTCACATAAGTCAGAATACAATGTTACATCCAAACCAAACACGGCATTTATTCTGTGGTTTGTATTCTGCTTGCAAAGCTTTTCCATTTATACTTTTGGCTTTTCATACCTTACGTTTTTGAGGTTGCTGCCCTCTACCCCTTCAATTTCATTCCAAGCTGAAACACAGCCTCTCTCAATTTTACAAAGCAAGACCTGGCTGTCAGTTTCGTATCCATAGAATGGAAATACCATGCCGAAAAGCAGCCTCTGAAGAGAAGAGCTTCAGGTGTTTGTAAACCACACCCTTCCCAAGGAGTGCCCTGAACTTTGATTTTATTCCTTGACATGCTGCTAAGATGCAGTTCACCCGCCCCACCCTCCACCCGGGCCTTCTACCCCATGTTAATGTCTTCCTCCAAATTCCTGCCTATCCAAAACATTAGCCTCCAGCTCATCTGAGGACCACAGACATGGAAATAACTAGTTTTGCCAACTGACCCTGGTCTAAAGCCTCGCAGCCCAGTGTATGTCATCATCGGCGGTTTAGCTCCTTGGAGTCCTTAAAACCCTCCAAACTGGAAAAGGTTTTGGCTTTATCTTTGAGTCAAAAGGTCCACTGAAAGTTTCCAATCTCTCCCCAGCCTATCCCCACCCCCATCCCCAAACCACTGAGCTACACCGGCTCCACACATAGGAGGTCCCAGGTTTAATCCCTGGCCCCGGTACCTCAAATAATAATAATAATAATAATAATAATAATAATAATAATAATAATAATAATAATAAAATAAAAATATTTTTTAAAAAGAGAGAGATTTGCTTGCCTTCAAAAAGCACTTAGTGAAATAGAAAAATATTGCAACATTTCAAAAAACTTAGAATTCTGTTGTGGGTAGAGTACCTTTTCCATAAAAATTACTTTTGTTAGTTCAATCAGGTAATAAACCTAGCTGTCAGAAATTTATGTATGTGGCAGCTGTATGAAGGTTGTTTTGTTTTGTTTTAATATTAGTGGTCATTTTTGCAGGCTTGCTGTGTGAATACAAAGAATGACTCAAGTAGTCAAGTGGGTTTTTTTACTCCTAATTTCCTTTTGCCAGTAATCTTTCAAAAGTTTCCTGTTTCTTGACATAATTTCAGTGAAATTAAATTTGAACAAAGCCATTTCTTCAGATGGTGCTGAAACAACTAGATATTGGTATGGAGAAACATGAACTTCAACTCATACCTCAACCATACACAAAAATTAATTTGAGATGGATCATAGACCTAAACTTAAAACCTCAAACTATAAAACTTCTGGAAGAAAACATAGGCAAATATCTTGGGGAAGGCAAAGACTTTTTAAAGAGAACACAGAAGACACTAACCACAAGAGGAAAAAAATGGTTAATTAGACTATACAAAATTATATAACTTTAAAATGACTGTAAAGAAAATAAAAAGACACACCACAGACCGGGAGAAAATATTTGCAACAAATATAACAGGCTAAAGACTTGAAGCTAGGATATGTAAAAAAAAAAAAAACCCACTATAGCACAATAATAATAATAATAAAGTAAACAGCCCAATTTTTAAAATAGGCAAAAAATTTGAACAGATAATTCATTTTAAAAATATATAAATGGCCAATAAAACATTGAGAAATGCTCAACATGAAATTTAAACTACAATAAGATACTACTTCATACCCACTAGAATGGTTCAAACTGAAGAGAATGAAAACTCCAAATGCTCACATATTGTTGGTGGAAATATAAAACAATATAACTACTCTGGAAAATGGTTTAGCAGTTTCTTGTAAAGTTAAACATATACTTACCAAATAACTCAGCAATTCTACTCCTAAATATTTAACCAAGAGAAATGAAAAGATGACTACACAAAGATCTTTACAAATGTTCTTAGCATATTTATTCCTAATTGACCTAAACTGGAATGAGCCCAACTATTGATCAGCAGGAGAATGGATAAACTGAAATATCCAATGGTATACAATGCAGGAATAGAAAGGCAAAATGAATCTATAGTTTTAGAAATCAGAGCTGTAGCTACTTGGGGAAGTGACAATGGGAAGAATGACTGGGAGGAGCATGTTTTAGTTTCCTGGACTGCTCAAGCAAATACCATGCAATGGGTTGACTTAAACAATGGGAATTTACTGGCTCACAGTTTTGAGGCCAGGATAAGTCCATATCAAAATTCCATCAAGGTGATGATTTCTCCCCAAAGACTGACTTTCCAGGGCTAGCTGCTGGCGATCCTTGGTCCTTGGTTTCTCCATCACATGGCAACCTCTCCTGGCTCTCCCTTGTCTTCCAGGTTCTGTTGACTTTCAGCTTCTGACTACTCCCTCTGTGGCTTTCTCTCTATCTGCCTGGATTTCATTCTACTTATGAATGACTCCAGTAATAGCATTAAGACCCATCCTGATTTAGGTGGGACACCCTCTAATTCAGGGTTCTTAACCTTTTTTGTTCCATGGAGCCCTTTGCCAGTCAGGTGAAAACCATGGACCCTTACTAAGTCCACACTATACTGGGCATTATTTAATAAATATATTACACCTGCACAAACACATCCCCATATAAAAATAATGTTTTTTTAAATTTCAACCCAAGCTCACAGAACCCTGGTTAAGAACCCTTGCAATTGAAGTAACCTCATCAGAAGGTCCTACTTACAACAGTTTCACGCCCACAGGAATGGATTAAGTTTAAGAACAAGTATTTCTGGAGTATATAGATCCAAACCACAACAGAGCATGAAAGAAATTTTTGTGGTGACAGAATGCTCCATATCTTGATAGGGATATGGATTACATGGGTGCCTAAACCAAAATCTGTGTTTCAGTTTTGTCAAGACTGATTTAATTATGCACTTAAGATCTGTGTGTTTCTCTCTCTCTCTCTCTCTAAAAAAAACAAACAAAACAAAACAAAAAACTTTGAACATCTTAAAATAATGCTACAATTTGCAATTGCATTTAGCTTTTATTATAACTATTTAATGATCCATTGATCCTACTATTCAATTACTGATAGTGGTCAATTAATCAATGGTAGTCATGAGTACCTGGTTTATATGTGTTGTTTAACTAGGTAAAACAATTGTTGCTATAAATCATCTGAATTCTGCTAAACATAGCTGCAGATTGTTTTAAATTCTATATTGAACTATAATACACTGTAGATTTATTTTAGAAACACTTCAATTTGAATTCTCTCAATGTATTTCACCAGTATGACTCCCTTATGTGCTTTTGTTCATCTTCATTTTCCCATTTGAAATAAATGTCCTCAACATTTTACTTCTTGCCTCCAAAAGCCTATCAATTCATTACAGCCCAGTTTGTGTCATTTCCTTAATGAAGCTTTTATTCCGCCTTGCAGCTAAATACAGCTTAAAATTCTCTCCTGAATTATTGAAGCGCTTTTATTCTCTCAAGATCCCATGATGATGCAATAGTTTAAAATATATTTGGAACACATTTTCTGGAATAGCTTTTATTTCCAGAGTACAAGCCACATGGGGCTATGCATGCAGAAGGTACTTAAATGCCTATAGAAAGCATTTGAATTTCAAAAATCTCAAATACTCTGGATTTCCTTCTCCTGAACTTAGAACTTGCACCTGAAACAATAAATCATTTAAATTTGTTCAGATAGGTCTTGCCTTATCTAGGAAGAATAACATCAGGAAATTTAGATGATACCCTAATTTTTAAAATCTTAAAGTTAAAATATATTGTTCCCATAGCCAAAGTCAATTTATACATTACAACCATTTTATTCAAGAAAGTTCAACAAAATAAAACAAAAGTTACTGGCAATTTCCATTTTTTAAATCAAAAGACAAGAGACTGGTTTGACTAGAACTGTCACATAATGCTTATCTTTGGCAAGAGGTTAAAAGGCAGTTCAAAATTTTGGCACAGCAAGAAACATTTAGCCAATTAATTAATGTGATATTTTTACATTTTCATTGTGAAGGCTAACCATATGATTTTGTGTGATGTAAGAGCCTTTAACATGTACTAGGGAACATTTCTAAATAAATATATTTTTGTTTTCAGGTAAGTTTGGTCATTATATTTTGCACTTTATGACTGAAGCCCATATCAATCAGTCCTACAATGTCAATAAAAGAAACGATGCTAAGTGACAATCCATTACACTGGATGTACACACACTGCTTCTTGAATTTGCTAATTCCTTTTCCCTGTTCTGGATATTGGCCAGTGTCCATTCTTACTAAATGAGCACATCTTAAAAGCCTTGTCAAATAAGTACATATAGAAAGTAGGAATTAATGTAGTATTAACTGTACTACAGTGCCTTAAATATGCTACACATCAGATATCAAGGTTGTTAAAGATATTTACTAAATTAAAAACCACCAGAGGGCAGCTTGCTACAATAGTGATAGAATATTTAAAATATGATTATTATGGTAGGAATAATATTTTTAAAACAATTCTAGTAAGTATATCTTACAGATATAAATGAAAGAGTGAAAAGAGACACATCTAATGAAATATTTTAAAATTTTAGCCATAATAAATGTTTCTGAGTTGGACATGTTTTCATTATATTTTATATTCAGTGCATTTTTATAGTCTATTCTAACATTTAAATGTGATTTAAAATTATGCCCTCCCCTCTTCTCTCTCTTTCTCTTTCTCTCGTGCAACAGCAAAATTGGCTAGGAGGTCAAACAACCTGGCCAATATTAAATTTAAAAATCATGTGAACTTGGGTTTTCCCCTCTCTGTGCTGGCCAGTGCACCTCATGTGAGAAGGAATTGGCACCACTAACTTGTTTCTTTCCAATTTAGTGGAATTAATAAAGAAAATTAAGAAGTAGATGATTGTATAGCAGCCACTAATAAGTGTTATCATCTTTTTCTCTGTTCAGCACCATGATGATTCACTTTAAAGCACTTTTCAAAATTTATAATAATTTGCTGTACTAATTTATTTGTTCTTTGTCTCTTCCTCTACCTTTAAAGTTCCATGATGCAAGGACATTTAATTCAGGGACCTTGCCAAACAGAGGGGCTACCAGTTGGTTTTCAATAATTATTTTTTTAACCTATTAAGTAATTAACAGTAAATTCTTGAGAATAATCTTTCCAAAGGCTGCTCCATATTTTCATGTTGTCCACAGCATGCCTTCCATCCCATTCATCCAACCTTCCATCCATCCATCCATCCATCCACCCACTCACCCACCTATCCATCCATCCATCCCCACATACACCTAGCCCTCAAAGGCAATTTGCAGAGTGTTCTTTCCTCTTTGGTAATTGAAAAAGAAATAGTCCCACTGAAGGAATTGTCAGTTCAAAGTCAAACATAAAAATTGCTGAATAGCTTTTGCAATAGGGGCAGCTCACTTTAAAAAGACCGCTGGTCATCTTCAACTATTCCCCTCTGCCAATACTGTGGTAAAAGAGCACACCAGGGCTCTTTATGCTTCGTTTTCCTACCTAATGCTCTAGTTGCTGGTCAGGAACTACTTTTTGATAGTTAACCATGAAACTCTTCCTCTTTCACAGAATTCATTTTGTAATATGCCAGAGTTTTGGAAAACAAGGCACTGTCACTCTCGTGGGTTCTTTTTTTTTTTTTTCCAT
>PVKH010017374.1:0-15435 GCA_004027955.1 Chaetophractus vellerosus | reverse complement strand
GTCACTTCTATGCTATTCTTGTCCCAAACGCATATCCGCAATCTATTAATGAGAAAACAGCAGACAGGCTCATATCAAGGGACAGTCTACAAAACAGCTGACCAGTCCTCTTCAAAAGTATCAAGGTCATGAAAGGCAAGGAAAGACTGAGGAACTGTCACAGATTGAAGGACACTAAAGAAATACAACTAAATGCAATGTAGGATTCTGAATTGGGCTGTGGAACAAAAAAAGGGCATTAGTGGAAAACTGAAGTGTAGTTAGGAGTATTATTACCATGTTAATTTCCTAATTTGATAATGGTATTGTGGTTATGCAACCTTAGGGGATGCGGGGTGAAGGATGTATAGGAATTCTCTGCATGATTTTTGTAACTTTTCTATAAATTTAAAATTATTTCAAAATAAAAAGTTAAAAAAAAAAATGTCACACATAGAAAAGTCTTGTCACTGAAGCATTGGCCCAACCGTACAAGCAATCCACTTCCATTGTGGCTACACTTCCAATTTCTTGAGTTTGACCTGGTGAAGTTAGTTTGATAGACTCTGGTAGAAAGACCCCTGGACAAGGCACCAGTAGTTTAGGCTCTGGCTGCCGACTGTTTGGCCTTGAGCAAGCCATCACCTTGTCTTCCTCAACTACCTGTGTGTAGAGTGTAGAAGGTGACAAAGGCCTGCCATTTTGGATAGTGAGCTGGTGTGAGGGTCATGTGACAGTGGATGGGAAACGCCTTAGTAAACTGAAAAACAGAGAGACGGGAGGGCCTGGTAGGACTCTAGGCCTTGCGGCCTCATCCATGGGCATCACCGAGAGCCGCCTGCTGTGGTAGTGGCTTTACCTGCGAGTCTCCATCCAGGGCTGCCTGGGCATACATCTGCACGCACAACTCAAGGTCTTGTGACTGGTTTTGGTGGCCGTAGTAGTAAAGGTCCCCCATTTTCAAATACGCTGCAGGACAAAAAGCACAGGCCCATCGGGCAAGTAGTTTTATGGCAGACTGGCATTTTAAATTCTCAGCCCATTTGCATGACTGAGAGTTCTTCCTATCAGTCTCTGAATACAGAAGATTTTTATGTTTCTTGGTATGTTAGGAGGGAAAAAAAAATCAGGTTTTGCACTGAGCGCCCCCCATTTCTAGGCACATTTTCCTGTTTTGCTAACAGTCTGTTTGTAAAATCTCAGCCTGCAGCCTCCCAGCCCAGCAAGGGTTGTTTTTCACATCTGAAATTTTGTTGCTGGGTTGATGGCACTGGTGGATATGTTTTAGCCATGAATCCTATCTTTCCTCTGAGGGAAAACATTTGTTTGAGAGTGTGTATCAGTCCATGTCCAATCAGAAAAGCACAATCTATGTCTTGTAGCTCAAAAGAGGGGTTTTAACATGGGAAACTGGTTGCCAGGGTGGTGGAAGAGCTGAAAAGGCAAATGGGAAGCAGTGGGCAGCCCAGAGATCAGCAATGCAGGAAGCTACTGCCATCCCTAGGGACGGGCTGCACGGTGTGTGGGGGGCGTGGGTAGCTGTGGTACTACGCAGCCTGGGGGCCCAGTGAGAAATGAGACCACAGAGGGCGGGGCTACCAGGCAGGGCTGGGACCACGGAAATGCAGCCACTGCCAGAGACAGCCCAAGGCAGCGAGAGTGGGGAGAAATACTTGGGCTTCTTCTCTCCACCCATTGCTTCATCTCTGGCCAACGCCTCCCATTGGCTGAAACTAGTCCATGAGCAAAGGGGTCTGGGAACTGCAGTCCCTGGGTCCAGCCCCCTACCACATGGAGCAGAGCAGAGCAGAAAGGCAGGGGATATATGTGAAGGCAAAAGGCAAATGGCTGGCCCAGGCAATCTTCCATTTTAGTTTTCTCTTTTGATTTCTCAGTTATTCTGCAGAGATGGTGAGTTGGAGCTTATAATGGACGAGATGTGCACTGCATGAGGCTGAAAGCAGAATTTTAGCCACGATCTGAATAGCAGTAATTTTCACTCTCTTTCCTAATTGTTCCGAAATATCACACCTCACACAAGGCTGTTAGATGTTTCCTGTTACCAAAAGCCTCCCATGCCTCAATTTAGCACCCGTTTTTCTATACATACCAAATGAAGGAGCATCAATTTGGAAAACAGAGAAATTATAATATCTCCAGACACAATTGATACCTAAGTATCTCCTGGCCAGATCCTAAGGGGGGAAAAGGGAGAAAAAAAGTTACTTCATTAATATTTCCGCCAAGTGACTAATTTTGCCTCCGTTTTAAACACAATTCATTGTCCTTAACCTTAGAGCTTGGATGTTGAGAAGAATGCATTTACTTACTGGCCTCTCCTCACAGATGTGTGCTAAATTTGTCTGTGACACTTCAATTCCAGTTTCTGCCGCTAAAACATAATACAGCAAAGCTTCGTGCCTAAAAATAGATGATTAATAATAAATTTCATATAGTGGCTCTTACTAATATTCAGAGAGCTTTATATTCAAACCTAAGAGGGCACAAAATAAGCAGTTTTTTAAAAAACCACAAAATCATGAGTTTAGTTTTTTTTTTTTTTTTTTTTTTTTAAATAAATACTGTTAAAAATACTGCATTCACTGATTTATTTTCTATCTTAACGGCTGAGCGTGCAGATAAGGTTGGGGAGGTAGTGATACAACAGCTACCTCTACTGGCTGAATGGGATGTCAAATCTTGGCTGGGGAGTTGTCTTTTAGCCTTTGGTCCTCGAATCCTTCCATCCTCACTTAAAAGGAGATAAGTGGCATTAAGAAAAACACTCTGTGCCTTGGAATCCTCTCTTTTGTGAAAGGTTTTATGTGGCTTAGGATTCTGAACACGCTTAATTAAAGCTGAGCTTTTGCAGTGCGTTCTAAGTCTGGGAGAAGAGAAACAGTTTACAAAGG
Source organism: Chaetophractus vellerosus (assembly GCA_004027955.1). Taxonomy (NCBI): domain Eukaryota; kingdom Metazoa; phylum Chordata; class Mammalia; order Cingulata; family Chlamyphoridae; genus Chaetophractus; species Chaetophractus vellerosus. The sequence continues at coordinate 12,544 of PVKH010017374.1, read as the reverse complement.
GCTTGATACAAATGGCCAGAAAGCTTATGAAAAAATAAATGTTAAATACCACTAGTAATTGAATAATTGCAAAACAACGAGAGGCCGCTGCTCATCTGTTCAAAGACCAGTCAAGGATTGAGTATCATACGGCTTGAGGAAAGGAATGTGCTCCTACAGTCACTGGTCACAGGAAGGCAAATTACCCCAATGGTTCTGGGGGACAACGTGTTAAGATAAATGTGAGAAGTCCTAAAGCCCTAAGAACACACATATCATTTGGCCCAATAAATCTCTGCCTTGGGGATTTATTCTACAAAACAACAACAACAACAATCAGAGGCAAGTACAAAGATTCTGTTGCCAAGGAGTTCACAGTAGAGCTGTGTATATGAATAAAAACTGGAAACAACTTAAATATCTGAGAATCAATGACTAGTTAAATTCGCCAGCGGAGCAACTACTTTCAGATGTGGCCGTTAAAAATGATGTTGGGGGAAGAGTATTGGAAAGATGTCTATGCAAAATTTTCCATTTAGTGTGAAAAATAAGCAGGTTACAAAACAGGGCAATCCCAACTTTGTAAAACAAAAATAAAATGGAATATACACGAGTGCACACACGGACACATATATATGCAGAGAGAAAAAAAAACATAGAAATTACCTGCCAAAATGCCAATAGTGCTTATCACTGGGGGATAGAATTGCAAGTAATTATTTTTATATTCTTTTTACATATTTGATTTCCTAAATTTTCTACGTATTACCGATTTATGAGTAAAAGTGATTTTAACCACAAATAGTTGTTTCTAAAGCTTATTTTTAAATGGAAATAGTGGATATGAATAACTCTCTTAATTTTAGCTCCACCTAGGAACTGGTTTAAGGAAGGGTGGAGGAAGGTTGGGTTAGGGAGAATAAGAGAAGCAGGTTCTGAAACCATTTTTTCTAAACTGTTAAAACCAGCTTTCCGCAGAGCATCCCTTGAGGACAAATAGATGTGCTTGGGGGTCAAATTGGGACAGCAAGGCCTTCAGTAGGACATGCTGCAGGTCACAGGCCACGCAGCTGCTGAGTGAGCTGATTCTTGGCTTCCAAGGCACCTAAGGCAGCTGACCAATTAGCCATGACTCATGCTAAAGAAGGATGCAGCTGGCTAAGCAGTGTCCCTCCAGCAGACAGGCCAGATAACAAGCCCACAGCGGCAGCTGCAGCAAAGACAATGAAAGACACCTCGGCATTTTCTTACACAGCCTGCAAAAACCATGTTTGGTTACAAGACTCCTCAGAGTGGCTCCAAGACTCCAGACGGCAGGCATATGCACGCAGGGCCAGCAGAAAGTCCTCATCCTTCTACAAAAAGGCCCCGTTTCAGAGACACTCAGGCTTGCACCATTGCCTCCATTTCCTCCAGGGGTGGATGAAGGAGGAGATCATGTAGGCCTGCCTTTAAGGACAACCCAAGGTCAAATATTGGGCCAGTGCCCTCTGCTGCCATAACAGACTGGAACATGGCTCATGTTCCTAAAACGTAATAAAGTAGGTTTTTCTTGGACAGCGGGAAACCAATAGGGCTGGCTGTGAGAATTTGGGGGACCCATGAGGTTGATTCCCCCTGTAAGAATAGAGTTAAAATGATCAATTTCATAAAGACAGTATCTTAACTCTAAAGTTGCCTGGGTGGTGGGGGAGGTAACGGAGGAAAATTTTTTAAATAGCATGACCCATTGTCCAATTACTATATAAACCAGGAGGCGATCACATAGATTTCTCAACTGTTTCCTTTGAGGGGGCACCACAACTCATCAAAAAGTGACATCTTAGAAACACTGATGTCGATGGAATAGACAGTCCTCCATCCTGTGGAAGTCACTCAGCAGATGTCCCCCTCTCCCCCCACCAGTTTCCTTTTTTACATATTGAAGAGAGGGACTCTAGGGCTGGGAGTTAAACTCTCAAGCCCCGACTTCCTGAGCTCCTTAAAACTTCTGAGACACGACCCTCAGTGGAAACCCCACCCACATCTCGCCTCCCAGCGCCTCTGTCACTACATCCCTGTGTTTCAGCAGAGGCTGTCTGAAAGCGAGTATTAAACGCTGCTATTTCTATACTTCTATTCATGGAACAAACATTTATTGAGCACTTGCTTTGTGTGGGAAACCAAAAGACAAGCCACATTACTGTATTCTGTCTCTTCTCCGAATTTCCTCAAGGTTTAGGCAGCAGACTAAAGCTTCAAGCTTTATTTCCAATGCACCAAAGTGAAACTGTCCCAAGACAGTTACTCTGATGGGGACCAAGGGTGTGGAGAAGAGGAGCTTTAGGGAAAAGAAATAGTTTAGGGGCACCTCTGCCACCCTCCCATTTCGCACCCAGCACATACATTTACAGAACTTTCTATATTGATACCGCTTAATAATCCATCCTTTAGCTGCTTGGTTTGAGCTGTGAATTTGAGTACATCTGAGCATTTTCTCAAACAATTTTATTATCTTCTCTGTGCTCTTTTCTGCCAATGCCTGAAGCAACTCAGACTGGAAGGATAAAAAAAAAAAAAAAAAAAAAAAGCCTGGGGTCTCAATGGAATTCAGGACCCGTGCTCTATTGCAAAAAGAGTGAATCTCTTTCAACTGGAACTTTGCATGCTTACTTGTCTTGCCTCTAGCCCACCATAGATCCTGCTAATCTCATGGGCTAAGTATTTTGGGTATATTTAAGACAAAGGGCAATACAAAACACATAGCTCACAGATAAAACACACGGAGGGGCAAGGCAGAGAGAAATGGAACATGGCAGCTGACGGTTCCTTAGCTACCCTCCCCTGGTGTCCGAGGACAGCCTCAGGTGTTATCTTCCGTATTATGCCGAGACAGAAAAAAACCTAACAAACCCCTTTTCTCAATCATGCTCCGGTTTTAAACTGTCCCATATAAATCTTGGAACAACACAGAAAAGCACAAGCTCATCAAACTGACACATGTAATTTGAAACTAATGTCCAGAATAAATTCACACAAAATGAAAAAAGGGGATGGACGTGGGACATTGACTGATGATTTCGTTATATCACAGCAAAATAGACTGTACAAGAAAAGCCACGTTGTGGTGTAGGGAAAGCTACACATATATTTCCTGTCTAATCTCTGGAGGCTTGGAGAGCAGGAGGGGATAGAAGCCTTTGGCCCAAACATTCTGGATGTTTCTTCCTTGGACGTTAAGGGGCCTCGAATCCAGACTGAGGCTTAAGTTTAAGAATGCTTAGTGTCGGTCTCAAGAGTTAGCAAGGATATGGAGAAAGGAAAATTTATCCATGGTTGGCAGGAGAATTAATTGGTAAAATTATTTTGGAAAACAATTGGCATTATCTTGTAAAGTAGAACATGTGTGTACCTTGTGACCCAGCTTCCAAGTTTATATCCTCTGTGTGCTGGGAGATACATAAAAATGCTCATGGCCACATTTTTCTTGGAAAAAAAAAAAGGGGGGGAAACAATCTAAATATTCATTAACATGAGAATTGATAAGTCAATCTGTGGTATATTACAGCAGTGAAAATGGTCTGCAGATACATGCAACAAAAAAGTGTGACTCTTAGGAACATAATGCTAAGTAAAGAAAGCAGTTGAATTTTAGATATAATGATTCAAATAAACTAATGCTCAGAAACAAGCCAACCCAAATCTATTGCTCAGGAATATAACCATCTACGGCATAACTATATAAAAAAGTAAGGGGCGGGAAGCGGATGTGGCTCAAGTGGTTGGGCTCCCATCTACCATATGGGAGGCCCTGGGTTCAGTTCCTGGGGCGTCCTGGTGAGGGCAAGCTGGCCCGTGCCCACAGAGAGCTGACGGCCCACGCCTACAGAGAACTGGCACAGCAAGATGATGCAACAAAGGGAGACAGGGAGACACAGAGGGATTGCACAGCGAATGGACACAGAGAGCAGACAGCGAACATAAGCGGCAATGGGGGTGGGGTGGGGTAAATAAATAAATAAATCTTTTTAAAAAAAGCAAAGGGTGGGCCAACAACGAGATTCAGGGTAGTGGTGACTCTGGACACTGACTGGGGGTGAATTTGGATGTAATCTAAGAAGCACATGCAGGGAGCTTCAAAGGTACTGGGAATGTACATTTTCTTGAGCAGGGTGGTAGGTCTATGGGTATTCATTTTATTGTTAGGCTTTGGAACTTACAGATTCATCATATATTATTTCGTGGGTGTAATGGATTGAAACATGTCCCTTTCAAAGACACGTTCAAGTCTTAACCACCAGATCAGTCCTGTGGATGTGAACCCATTTGTAAATAGGATCTTCAAAGATCCAAATACATTGAGACCAAGCTGAATCAGGGTGCGCCTTAATCCAATATGCCTGAAGTCCTTATAAGCAGAGGGAATTTAGAGAAGGAGACAGGTGGCCACGTGATGGAGGCAGAGATGGAGCTGTGGATGTCCAGCAAGCCAGCGCCATAATACTGCAGTCTTCAGAGAGAGCATGATCCTGCTGACACCTTGATTTTGACTTCACGCCTCCAAAGCTGTGAGACAGCTTGCTCTGTGCTATTTGTTATAGCAGCCTCGGCAAACTCAGACAGTAGGTACCAACTATTATATGATAAAAAGGACAGAACAACTTAAATGGCTGGAGCCACATGTCCAGCTCAAATCTTCAGTCCCTTCTATAAATCTGGATTCCCCTTTCATTCTGTCTCTCCTGTCATTGTGCCACCACAGGTGAGGTTAATCATCTCAGGATCTGGCTCTGTCATGTCACAACTCTCTCCAAAGCTGTCCAGGCTCCTTTCTGCATTTCAGATTAAGTAAAATATATATAACCTGCCATTCAATCACTCCATAAAGTAACACCTTTTTGTTCCTGTGTACATTACTCCCTTTTACAAATTTTACCATTGAGGCAAACTAGATAGCTTACAATTTTCTGGATTCACCAGAATTTTTCTCTTTGCTTTTGTTCCTGCAATTCCTTTCACCTGCGTGGCTAGCTGGAAATTCCATCTATTCTTCAAGGACATCACATCTGCTTACCTCATCATGAAGGCTGTGTGTTAAGCCCCCAAACCAGATAGCATCTTTTCCTCCTCAGATCCCCTGATGTTCTTTACATCCTGTTCATGGCCCCTGAGTTTTGGCCATTTGGGCTCTTTGTGTTAGTTCATTCATTCAATAGTTTTGAACACTTACGAGGTGCCACCATGTGCTGGGCACTTAGCCACAATACATGGATGGATAAAAGGAAGTAAGGAGTGAGGCAGGACATCTGGGTGGAGGGAACAGCAAGCACAAAGGCCCTGAGGTCAGCAAGTACAAAGGCCTGGGATATGGGTATATAAGAAGCTGGAGGTAGTTGAGCATGAAGGAAGAGATGAGGCAGCAAACTTCTCTGAGCCCTATTTGTGGCATCCCCTGCAGTTCAGGGTAAGGCATCCTGCACTAAAATGTACTCAGTAAAATCTGCTGAACTGAATCAAAACTCACCAACAGTGCAGAATGCACTCAAGTCCTTTCCGCCTCCCCAAAAATCCAGTATTGTGGCTGAGTGTTCTAAGAAGAAGATTAGGCCACAAAAATCTCATTCCAACCTTCACAACAGATTTTTAAATGTGCTACCTGAAATGCTTTGTGATGTTATATTCAAAAGGAGGCAAAAAACCCTACACAATTAGCAAAGACGCTCTCTTTATGGGAAAACAACGCCAGGCATCTTGTTGGTGGTATTTATATATGTGTTCTTCCTTTGCGAAAACCCCATCTGTAAACTCGTGGATAACGGAATCTCAGTTCACCCTAAGAAGCTTATGGGGAGCGAGAGGTGGGAGGTATGGAGGGCAAGAAGTAGATAATGAGTAAAGTCAAGTTTGGGAGCTTTATGAACCAAAGCTCAACTGAGAAAGAAGATAAAAATATCACAAAAACTGTAAGGTATTTAATGGGAAAATACCACTTTGTTTAAAAAAAAAAAAATCCTATCCTATTGTGCAAGGTAGGGCTGCTGATAATAAACTCTCACAGGATGACAATAAATGTTTTTATACAGCTCTTTTTAAATTTAGCTCGTTTCCCCTGCATTCTCCAATTTAAGAGTCTTGCTCACTGCAATGCTATCTATTGTTACATGTGCACCAGTGAACGAAAGGGGAAAATGGCATCATTTGGATTTAGATTTTAATTTTTAATTAAGGTTTGAATCAGAGTGTGATCGATGCTAGGGCTGGTCTAATGTCTTTGACGCAGTGGACCGATGGGATACATGCTGATTTGCATATCCTTCTTAGTTATTACTGAAATACCCAGATCATTTAGGGCAATAAACCAGCCAAGAAAATGTGGCCCAGGAGAACATTGAGACGGAATGCTGGGACTGACAAAAGAAGAAGAGGAAAAAGAAGTGAAATAGAATTTGAAGAGATGTTCCCTTCGTTGTAAACCAGAAAGTGATAAACAGAGGGCATTAGTAAGTTCTCATGTGCTGTGCGTCATCCCAGACAATATAAGATGAGATTTACTAAATCTATCAGAAGAAGGTTAGGAAGCAGGGGAGTCTGTTTGGCCGTGAGACTGGAGGTCTGATGCATGAGTTCCAGCAATTGCCGGCTCCTGGTTATGGAAGAGGCAGTAAAACATCTATGGGAGGATATGGCCTGAGCCCTAAGCACACTGATGTCTCTTCTTCCAATGAACAAAGTGGAAATCTGGGACTTTCCGTGGACTGGCAGTAAAAGCCAGAGAGATTTCAGCTACGATGCCCTGTGCTGTTTCCAGACTCTAAAACTAAGAGGGCTAAGCTTGAAAGGAAGAGAAGTCAATGTATGTGTCTCTCAACTTGATGAATGTGGATGTTCCCCCCTAGAGAACTAATTCTTGTATATAATTAAACATGGAAATGCTATGTTTTCCAATCAACATCCAATCAGTCTCTGATACTCTGAATATCATTACTGGGAGGCCGTGATTTCCCTGCAAATTGCTTTGTTGGTTGCATTTTAAGACTCCATCTCATAAAACTATACTGACAGATTAAAAGATAAGGGCTGAGAAAGTTCACGCTAATGTAGATCCCAAGCTTACCATGAGCCCTCCAGGTAGGCATTGAGGCCTTTGCGAATGACATGGCCCAAGTGGCCATTTTTCTCAGCTATGTGTTTTGCCCATCTGAAAAGGAAAGGAAAGAGAAAATATCTAAACTATGGCAAATTAAATCATTGCTTTTTTCTTCATATGATCTCAATAAATCCCACTTGGGGAATATTTTGCTTGTTAGAATTTTTATAAAGCAACAAACCAGAACTGAATTTTAAGAAGGTAAAGCAAGATGTATTTTGAGAGCTTTGTATTCAGTGCCCTTTCTTATGAATGCTTTGTCATTTATGGAAACAAAGAGCATCTATGGTACATAATGAAAAATAACCACCAAAGTGAAAAAATACACTCTTCACTAAAAGTTCTAATACTCTTTACATTAAAACATTTTTATTGGTTTATTGTACAGGTTTATCTATTTTGTTCTGTCCCCTAATTTATCCTGGAGGGGTTTACTAATAATGAGCTAGTCTGCTGTAATCTTTAGATTTATAACCACTAAAAGACAAGTGTGTAAAAATGTATAACTCGCATTACTAGAAGAGAGAAATATAATTATTTCACAGAAATATTTGGTTAATACAAAAGAAGGGCAAGAAAAGAGACAAAAAGCAAAAAGAACAGATGGGACAAATAGAAAATAAAAAGTAAAATGGTATATTTAAAACCAAATACACTCATAATTATAGTAAATATAAATGGACTAAATATATCAATTAAAATACTAAAATTGTCAGACTGAACTAGAAATAAAAACCTAATTACATGCTACTAATAAGAGAAAAACATTACAATTAAAGGGCAGAGAAAGACTGAAAATAAAAGGATGGAAAATATGTAAACTTTAACCAAAAAAAGCTGGTGTAATTATATTAACATCAGAAAAAGTGACTTTCAGGCAAGGACCATCAATAGAGATAAAAAGGACATTGTAAAATGATAAAGAAGTCAACAAGGAAGATAAAATTATTCTAAATCTGTATGACCCAATTACATAGATTCAAAATATATAAAGCAAAACTGACAGAACAGGACAGACTGATAAATCTGTATTCACAGTAGAAGATTTTAACACAGCCCTTTTAATAACTGATATAACAAGCAGAAAAAAAAAACATAAAAGATATAGAAGATCTAAACAACACAATTAACAAATTTGGTCTAACTGATATATATATAGAATGCTGAGCCCAATGAATTCCAGCAAACACTTTCAAGAGTCCAGGAAACATTTACCAAAATTGACCATATGCTGATCATAAAGCAAGCCTGAACATATTTCAAAGGACTGAAGTCATTCAGAGTATGTTTTCTTATCCTGTGGAATTAAGCTAGAGATAAAAAAAAAAAAAAAAGGACAACAAGCAAATACATCAAACATGAATAATCACACCAAATATTCTAAATTACAACGATCAAAAAAATCTCAAGTCAGTTCAAGTGAAGTTTTACCACTGAGTTCAGGTCAGGTTGAGTTTGCTGCCAAATGTTTTATGAAACAACTTTTGGGGGAGCCAGACTATACGTGTGTGGGTGGTCTAAAGGAGGAGTCTGCAAACTCTTGTTCTGTGAAGATCAAGTAAGTAAATATCTTAAGCTTTGTGGGCCACATATTGCCTCTGCTGCATATTCTCTGTTTGTTTTACAACCCTTTAAAATGTTGAAACCATTCTTAGCACTCAGGGTCATACAAAACAGGCAGCAGGCCACTTTCAGCCCATGGACTGTAGTTGACCACGCTATAAGCATTTTCATATATGCAAGGCCTCAAAACTGTGCCTCCTCTTCATGGCTCTTCAGGGAACTACTATAAGATGATGTGCTATATCAAAATGTAGGAGCAAACCAAGAGAAAGAAATGGGGTTCAGCAAAGGGGAAAGCCAACTCAAGACAGAGATGGGAAAGGGAAAGACACCCCCAAAATGATGATGAAGTTAATCCCAGGATGACAGTTCTGTCCTAGACAAAGACTCCAGGAGAAAAGTCCCCGAGAAGATTAAAAGAATACCTGATGGAGCTGGACATACTGAGAGGAGATTTAGACAACTGGAAGAGAATGATAAGTACACAGAGAGCTAAGCAAGTAAACAATAAAAAATAATTATTATTCCATAGAGTACAAAAAGTTGTGCAAAAAAAAGTTATAGTACACTACATGGCTCAGTTGTGAATAGCATTTACACTGTCTTAATAATGTAATTTATGATAGTAGTCTAACCAAAATTATTATATACTTATTGAGAATATGGGAGAGTGCAGAAAGTGTGGATGTGTGTGGTAGGAGGTGGTAAAAATGAAAGAGACCTTTATCTTCCATGGTCAGACATCATTAGAAAATACCTATAATGAAAATATCAAGAAATAGTGGTTTAAGTGTATTATTTAGAGATAGAGGTAAGCAAATAAGAAATAAATAAAATACTGAAAGTGATTTACTCTAAGGAACAGGAAACACATTGCCTGGAGAGGCAGTTGACTGACAAGAATTTCCTTTTTTTCCTAACAAGCTTTGTCAAAGTATCTGGTTCTTTGAACCATGCTCATGTATAACTGATAAAAACTAAAATGCAGGGGAAAAAAGGAAAACAAATTTCATTTTCTCAGATATGGTTAATATAGTCCATTCCTTGCCCTTTAGATGTAACATTTGTCAGATTCTTACACAACAGCTTTCTCGGGATCTCTGGGGAACGTCTCCAGGTTGCCTGTGATGTAGTAGAGGGAACACCACAAGGTCCCTTCGATGTGTCCGCCTTGTGCCGCCTTATGGAAATATTCACCAGCTAAAGTCTATAAAGAGAGAATGATAAAACAGCCTCTCATTAGTGAAGAGTCATCCAGGCTGGGCTGGTTTCACAGGGCCAAGACAGAGAAGTACTTTAAGACCAATATTATCACTGGCTTAGAGTTTCTGATCCTTTTTTTTTTTTTTAATTTTTATTTTTAAAGAAAACCAAGTCAAACAACAGTTCCGGGAAAAGACACCCATATCAGAAGACAGCCTCTGGGAAGTGATGACCTTGCCCCAGCTATCCTGTTGTTTAAGTTTACCTAGTAAATGAGACAAGATTTCCCAGTGCCATAGCTATTTCGTTTGATCCTCAGGCAACCCCTGAAAGGTGGATATAAAACTCTATCTGAAGTCACATCAGGTGAAAATTCAAGCATTTGCTTTCTTAACCTTGCTTAATACCATTCCTCAAACTCATGCACAGAAACTACATTTCCAGGAGGAAGGTGAGAATTAGAATATGACAATAAAAAAGCCACACTCGCAGATGTGTGGGAGGGCTGCCAGACATTGCAGAAAGAGAGAAAGTATAATCAGAAAGAGATAGAGGGAAAAATAAAGAAACACTTAGATGGGTATTCTATGCACCGATCACTATTATTTCTTGGCGGCAGTTGACAATCAGTTTTAAGAGCATGGGATTTGGAGTCAGGCTGGCTTGGGTCTAAATTCCAACCCTGCCCCTTACCAGCTGCATGACCTTGGGCATGTTATTTAATTCCTCTAAAACTTACCTTCAACTGAAACATTTGGTTTCTGAGAATACTTAGCATGAGGGTTGCTAGGAGGATGAAATGATATATATATATACAGGGCTTAACAAAGAACATTCTACCAACTCCCCATCCCTAAACTTGCCGCTTCCAAGGCCATGACCATCTCAATAAATGCCACCTCCATTCTTCCCATCCAATAAATGCCAAACACCCTGCACTACCCCCTGACTCCTTCCTTCTCTCACACCCAACATGCAACCCACCAGCAAACTGTGCCACTTCAACCTTCAAAATATATCCAGAATCTGATCACATCTCACCCCTTCCACTGATATTACTCTGGGCTAATCCCCATCCTCTTTCTTGGATTTGATGCATCAAACCTCTGCTCCCACGCTGATCTCCCTTTAATCCCAGTCTCCCCTAGAATTTGGTAGGAGCCTTTTAAAACATAGCACATCACTGTCTTGTTCAAACTGTCCAGCAGCTTCTCATCTTCCTCGGTGCAAAAGCCGAGTCCTCACAATGACCTATTCTCCCACCCCTCCGCTTCACTTCTCTTCTCTGCTCCTGGATGCATCTTGAGCATGCCAAGCCTGCTTCTGGCTTGGGGCCTCTGCACTGACTGTTCCCTCCTTCTTGAATGTTCTTCTCCCAGATGTTCACAACACTCTTTTAGAAGTCTGTCCAATGTCATCTTCTCTGATCTCCCTTATAAAATAGTACTTGCCAATATCCACCCTCCCTGTCCCCTTACCCTGCTCTATTTCTCCCCACAGCACTTACCAGCACTTGCCTATATATCATGCATTTACCCATTCATTATCATTTCTGCCCATTGGAATGCACGCTATAGAAGAGCAGGGACAGCATGTTTTGTCTGCTGCTGTGTCCTCAGTGCCTAGAACAGTGCCTAGCACAGACTGGGTAGGTGTTCAGTAAACTGCTGAATGTGATAATGACTGGATTTTTATTACCACCCTCAATAGTGGGGTTACTAACAAGGGCTTCCATGTTACCCCCGGGGCCAGGTCCTGACTCCACCATGTGACTCGGAGTAAAATCCTTCACTTCTCAGAGCCTCCATTGCTTACTCTGTAAAATGGACATCATAATAGTAGATATCTCAGAGGATGGCTTACCTGAGACTGCACATGTAAAGGACTCTGGGAGGAAGTGCTCGAGAAACATTAAATATTGCCAACATTGCTTTCTTTATTGTTAAGCCTGGTCTCACACCAGGCAGCCCTGCCTGGACCCAGCCCACTTTGCTTCTAGTAAAATAGGTCTCTGCAACATCTCTTGCTCACTCCCCACTTGTGGCCTCTCCTCCCCCCTCCCACCCCCAGTTCAAGCACAGCTCCTCCATGAAGCCCTCCTGACTGCTTTGGCCATCACCCTTTTCCGAACTCTCCCCAGACCATGCCATTCACCACACCCTTGCACTTGGCTGAATGCCACCCTTTGTTCTTCACTATCTTGCCTTCTTAACTGGACCCTTGAATTCCTTAAGGACAAAGTCCATTCTTGAATTGCATCCTATCATCCACGGTGCTTGGTCTAGAATGGATACACACTTTTGACAAATGCCTCATGATGGAGAGATGGACTAAAAGCTGCCAAGCGGGACTCAACTCTTACTCACTTGATTCCTTCCAGGAACTCCTGGGAAAATGCCATCTAAATACAGGACTCCAAGATTGTATGATGCATCTGGGTTTCCCATTTCTTCTGCTTTTAACCAGTACTTGGCCGCTTTGGCATAATTTTTCTTGAATTTGTGGTAATACCATCCCAGGCCATTGACTGCTTGATGCAATCCCTGAATTTCAAAACAAAAAGAAAGAAATTACTTTTTTTTTTTATTAGAGAAATGAAACCTAAAGAGAAGCTGGAAGAAATTGTTATGGAAGCATTCGGCCGGAGCCGGAGCAAAACCTTCCCTTTTTCTT